>BQNB010072259.1:0-32498 GCA_026074375.1 Tanacetum coccineum
TGCTGGCTCAATAAGATCTGAGGGCACCGTTGGATTCGTTTTCTCGCGCTCTTTTTAAAGGCATGCTCGAGGACTTTTCATGACTTCATCTTGATTTGAATAATAAGCACTCTTGATCGAAATAAACCTAAAAATACCCGTTTTTGCTTTGTTTTCAATCCATAGTACATGCAAGACATAAAAATAGCAAACAAACATATTTGCAATATAATTAAGCATATTTTAGTATTTTTAGTCCGATTAATAGTGTTTTACGGGGTTATAAAGATGTGTGTTTTAGCACACATCAAACTCCCTCACACTGAGCCATTGCTGGTCCCACACGCAATGTTTATAAAACAAACTCGAAAATAAATAATTTTATCCCTCTTTAACTTTTGACCCCTCACAATCAAACAAGAACAGAAAAGGTCCATTAAGAAGGTTCAAAAATTATTTATTTCGCAAGCACCCCTGTTTTAACCACTTATTTAATAAAAACTAAGATAAATTTTTTATTTAAAAAGCTTAAAGAACAGGAGTTCATCATTCTTGACTTTTCACAATCCCCAAACTAAGCTTAAAACGAAATCTCAGCCAAATACAAGATTAGATGCTAACACTACTCATAAATGCTAATTGTGTAAACGTAACTACTTTTCGCTCCCTTATTCCTAAGTCCTCTAAGGATTTTATTCTTATTATTCGTGACAAATAAATTATGGCCTTATTCATATAAAGTAAACCCGGTTTAGACCATAATTAGTTTGAAATCCTTTCCTAAAGAGACGATATGGTGAGAATAAGGTCCACATTAAGGTTCTAATTTCGCATGATTTAGGGGTTATCCTTTTTATTTCATCCGAAACAACTCAACTACGAGTCCAGAGACGGAGGCTTTATTTAGATAACCCCGGAGTCAAAATTTGGCTTTATTATTATTATTATTGCAACATTATTAAACCTCGGTCCTTTAAACAACTGACACATCGGGCGTCCTAACCGACAAGAGCCAGTAGTCTTATTTCGACCTCGGTAATTTCCTCGACCTTTTTGAAGGCTGCAACATCAGGAGCGAACCGACCAGAGACAGTAAACTTTTATCAGCCCATAGTTCTTATTATTATTATTACCTCCACCCTTTAAACGACTGCAACATCGGGTGTCCTAACCGACAAGATGCAGTGGTCTTATTTCAACTTCGATTTATTACATTTTTATTATTATTATAGCCAAATTTCAAGTCCTGTGGTCTTTTAACTACCGAGACATCGGGCGTCCTAACCGACAAGACCTGGTAGCTTATTTCCCCACAACACTGACAAAACCTCGATGTGTACCTTACTTTCACTAGAAGGAATATCTACAAAGAGATCTAAACTAAGAATCGTAAAAACTAAAGTAACTTTATTTATTTAACAATTATATAACGTTTATTAAGCTGGTGGGAGCAAAAAGCCACAATTAACCTCTATGAGCTCTAAAAAGATCCAACTACTCCACGCTTAGCATCTATAACACCCTCAACTCTGAGTACGCAGCGGAATGTTGAATATCCGAGGGCGTTACTTTATGGATCAATAGCACAAGATCTGAGAATGAATACTAAACCTGTCGTTTGAAAAAGATACATTGGATTAACAAAATACTTGTTTGTTACATAAGCCCATGGCTTCAAATTGTTCAACAATATAAATAAAGATTCCGGTTTATAACAATTGTCCCCAAAATGTAATAAGACCCCAAATCTTAAGTGTTGACTCTTCAATTATTGACTTCCAATGTATCATCGCACCTCGTGCCTTATTGACCTAAAAAACATGCTTAAAACGTCAACATAAAGTTGGTGAATTCATAGGTTTATGTAAATCAATGGTAGGACCGCAAGATTTCCAAGTGTATGATTAAGCAACAAATGCAAACATCATTAAAAGTAATTACATTTTCCTAAGCTCATGACACTGAAGCTCGACATGGTATGAATGCAATATATTGCCATGAATGCCCGTGAATGATGTTTTAAAAACCCTGCAACCACCCAAATCCGACATGGTGAATACGTTCGTTCCTAGTGGATAGCTAACACCCGACCGGTTGTCAATCCCAAATAGATCTATCTATAACATTCGCGCTCACAATCCAGTAATTGACAATTCATGATAAAGGGCTCAGTGGGTTATTCCTACTTAGGCAAACACGTAATCATTGTATAAAATGTACACTTGCGTCCAATTTATAAAATAAAGCATGTTCTCACCCCAAGGATGTAAATCATTTAAATAATTGTAAAACATGGGGCTATGAACTCACCCTGAGTGAATAGTTCCTCTAGAAATGAAAATAGATATACAAAGTCTATGGAAATCATACCATCAAACACCTAAGTAAAAATACGACCAACTTAGTCGACAATTTAGGCCTAACAAGACTCAATGTATAAACTACAATAAATTGCTAGTTTATATATACTGTTATCACTTGTGTGGTGGTGTACGTGTTTAATGTATTTGAAATTGTTTGATGGCTCTTGGGAAACGTATATACTTTGTTAATAAATATTCTTATTTATTAAGTCGTTATTCAAAACTGAATAACACCCGAGTATATTATAGTCCGTCCGACTAGTTAAGTGTTTAAATAATTTACTTTTGTTTACAAAATACCTTTGAGTTTCTTATAAATACAAAACAGCCCATGGGTTTATAATTATGCTTTATTTACATTTTAAACCCTTTAGTTTCAATAATTACACTTTTAGTCCTTCCACTTTACAAGGTTGTAATTTAGGTCCTTATACTTTCACATTAGCCCCTTAACTTTCAGAATGTTTAAAAACAGCCCTTATACTTATTAAAATCAGTAAATGACAGTTTTAGCCCTTCTAGTTTGTAATTTACACTTTTGGTCCCTTAACTTTAGAAAAATCGCATTTTAAGTCAATTAAATCAAAAAAGTAACATTAGGTTTTATTTAAGCACTCCAATAAGCCAGAAAACAGTTCCAGCTTATAATAAGCTCGGGAGGAGCTTATTTTGGCTTTAAAGGACCTTATGGGGCCCGTTTAAAGGACCAATAGTGTTTTAAAAGGTCACGATTTTAGGTTTTAAAAAGCATTAAGGCATTCATTAAGCTTATTTAAGATACATAATTTTGTTTGGCTTATTAATAAGCTCGGATGAGCTTATTTGAAGCTTATTGGGCTCGTTGGCCCAACAGCCTTAACCAAAATTTAGCAAAAGGTCCATTAGGGCCCTCTTAATGATTTTAACTTATTTCCCATGTTCAATAAGCTTATTAGGGTCTTTTTTATGTTTGGCTTATTCCATAAGCAAAATAAGTCTCGTTATTGGGCCGTTTGGGCTCGATACAAGAACGAATAAGGTTCAGGGTTCGGGCTTATTTCTTTTTGGTCCATTAGCTTCTTAAGTTTATAATAAGCCTTTTAAGCTGTTTGAGCTCACAAATAAGCCGTGGGAGCTTATTTGTGGCTTTGGGGTTTTGTGGGCTCACGGCGTGGACTACCCAAGCCCAATATGGATTCGTTTGCTTTTTATAAGGTACTAGGGATCCACATTTGTTGTATTAAGTTCATATGACTCCTATTAAGCATGTAGGACTTATAAATAAGTCGTGGCTCCCCAAGTGGGCTTATTGGGCCTGTTTGGCCTTGAACGTGGCCCGTGGGCTACAAAGGCCCAATAGAAGTTTAATTCATGCATGCTTGTTGTCCTACGAGTTCCTTAAGCCTTCTTGTCCAACTAATAAGCTTGGGCGAGCTTAAAATTAAGCCACGGCTCACCATTGGGCTGTAGAGCCCAATCTGTGAGCTTGCTTGAATTACAAAAGGCCTATAGTGGCCCGTTGGCTTTTCTAGCATCATACGTGGTTCGAAAACTTGCCTTAGTGATATCAATACTTCGTTTAACTTATTTTTACGTCGTATCTTGCATGCAAACGTTCATTTAAATAGGGTATTCGTTCCCAAGTCATAATGTCGCGTTTTCCTTAAGAGTTTACGTGTGGTTTTCTCATAAACAAATGGTCTTCAAAGTCTTGCTTGTTAATAAATCACGTTACATGTTTTCCTTACATTTTAACACCACACAAGGGGTTATACGCAATTAGCTTTGCGTATAACACGTATATTCGTGTATTTTACATGCATAAACTTACGCTAGCATCTCATACATATATAAACGTGACATGTATATTAGTTGACAAGGGAAACAAGTATCATACGAGTTGTATAGGTTCAAACGTGACTTACAATGTGTCCTAGTGGCGAGGTCGTGTATTGGAACGAGTAGAGTGTCAACCCAACCGCTTACACGGTCGAAATGACCCAACCCAAGCTTCTAAGCTTATTCAAATACCCAATCCTTAGCTCGTATATCTTCGCGTGACCTTGTGTGATAATCTAGTGGTGTTTGTGAGTTCGAATGAGATCAAGGAAGGGGTTTGTTTGCGGGTTGAGACTCGAACACAAGAAACAAATATGCGTTTAGTTGCTTGAGAGAGTTTAAGGTGTGTGTGAGTTGCAAGAGTGTTAAGTGTTAAGTGTGAGTGTGTATTTATAGGAAATGAGCTAGTTAACTCTCCTAGTTTCACAAACAACCCAAACCGAACCAAATTCGTGCCCTAGGAGGTGGTTTTTGAAGTTTTCTAGTTAACTACACCTTGTTTTGTTAAACCACAGAAGTACAATCTTTAATTACTTGCATGATTACAAGATTTACCTAAGATCATATTACAATCTTATGGATTTGTGGGTTTGTTTGCTTAGCCGTGGCCTAAGGGACAAAAGAGAAACAATTTGGTTATTATCCAATGTGTAATAGCCATTAGGAGACCATTAGGACTAATATTAATTACCAATGAGATGTACATGTACTTAAAGATCAAAAATGAAGATTTCTAGTGAGTTTGGTACCCATTATTCGGCCATAGTGGAGATTTGACACAAAAATTGATTTAATTTTGTGTTAAGGTTATAAAAGTGGGTGTTGGTTTGAGTCTAGGTAAGTCTAGGTATTTCCGGAGTGTGTCCAAATATATTTTATTACGAAACGTAACCCTTTTACGTGACCAATACAAAATAAAATACGCAAATTTAATAATTATCTTCTTAATAATTATTTATTACTTAGTGGATGTAAACCTTAATTTATTTGATGACCGTTTACATTAATTGATTATTTCTAGTCTACGCGATTTAGCTTAAAAGTAAAATTAAAAGTAAACGCGTATCAGACTAAAATAAATAGTGACTAATAATAGGAGTCGTAAAATGACCTAAAATTAAGAAATGTTACAGTCTCCACCCGTTAAAAGAGCTTTGTCCTCAAAGCTTAAGACCTTGTAGTGGATGACGAAGCCCGGTTTGTGAAGAGTTGTGGGTATTTTTGTTTGAACGAATCTTCACGTTCCCAGGTGAACTCAGGGCCCCGCCTAGAGTTCCAGCGAACCTTAACTAATGGTATCCGGCTTCGCTTCAATCGTTTGATCTCCCGTTCCATGATTTCAATGGGCTCTTCCACAAACTGGAGCTTATCGTCAACATGAATTCCTTCTAACGGCATGACTAATGGTTCGTCAGCGTAACATTTCTTCAGATTAGACACATGGAAAGTATGGTGAACTCTGCTCAACTCTTGAGGAAGTTCCAGCCTGTAGGCAACTTTCCCAACTTTGGCTAACACCTTGAAAGGTCTGACATATCTCGGGTTCAACTTACCCCGCTTACCGAATCGTACAACCCCTTTCCAAGATGAGACCTTGAGCATAACCCTATCCCTAACTTCGAACTCCATTGGATTTCGCTTCAAGTCAGCGTAGCTCTTTTGTTGATCCTGGGCAGCTAGAATTCTTTGCTTGATCAGGATGATCTTTTCCGTTGTTTCTTGGATCAATTCCGGACCAGTCAGTTAAGCTTCTCCAACTTTGGCCCAGCACACAGGTGATCAACATTTTCGGCCATAAAGTGCCTTATAAGGTGCGGCCTTTATGCTAGCGTGATAACTGTTTTTATATGAAAACTCGGCTAGTGGAAAATGCTTAACCCATCCCGTGCCAAAATCGATCACACAAGCACGTAGCATGTCCTCAAGAGTTTAGATAGTTCTCTCGCTCTAGCCGTCGGTTTCTAGATGTTAGTTTCTGGAATGATACGCAGTGCTCATACATAAATCTGTACCAAAGCTTTTTGAAATGATCTCCGGAAATTTGAGTAAAATTTCCATCCAACGATCACAGATAATTTGAGGTAGGTATCCCGTGATCTCGCCACTATCCTGTTCGGTATAACCTTGACTACTTGTCCAATGGATCATTCTCCTTATTGGCAAGTAAGTGAGCAGTTTTGTAAGTCGATCCACAATCACAGATGGTGTCTCAAAAACCTTGCGATGACTTAGGAAGCTTGGTGATGAAATCCATCGTGATGTTATCCCACTTCCATTCGGGTATCTCAAGTTGTACTAGCAATCCTGATGGCCTTTGATGTTCGGCCTTGACCCTTACACACGTTAGGCATTTGCTAACATACGTGGCGATGTCTGCCTTCTTATTGGGACCCATTTAGCATTTTTCTTGTTTGATACTCTTTTCCGAACCGCGAGGATGGAGTATTTTGAGACTTGTGGGATTCGTGCATAATCACGGATCTTAAGTCTCCATAGCAAGGTAACCAACTCCTGTCGTGTAAACATAGTGTTCCATCGGCACGTGGTTCCAATTTTTCCTTGGGTATATCCCTTCTGATTATACCGCCTACGTCTTCATTCACGAGATTCTCTGGTTTCTGGGCTTTAATCTGAGCTTCTAATATTCGTTTGGGAAGATCCAAGCCAATTGTCATAACTAAGGCTCGAACTCACAATGGCTTAATCTGTTCCTTACGGCTCAATGCATCGGCCACTACGTTTGCCTTCCCTGGATGATAACGAATGTCGCAATCGTAATCACTTAACAACTTTAGCCAATGGCGTGGCCTCATGTTAAGCTCTTTCTGATTGAGAATGTGTTGTAGGCTTTTATGGTCAGTGAACATGGTGCATCTGGTTCCGTAAAGATAGTGTCTCCATATTTTTAGAGCAAATACCACCGATCCAAGTTCTAAATCATGAGTGGTGTAGTTCTTCTCATGAACTTTTAGTTGTCGAGAAGCATAAGTAATCACCTTCTCTCTCTGCATCACAATACAGCACCTAAACATTGTGTGAGGTGTCTCAGTAGACAACAAAGTCTTCGGCTCCTTCAGTAAAGCTAGAATCGGTGCATGCACAACTTTGCTTTATTAACTGTAAAGAGTTTCTTCCTTTTTCTTCCCTACGTCGAACTTGATTTCCTTTCTGAGGAAGTTTCGTCATTGGACTTTGCAATCTTCAAAATCCTTCGATGAACCTTCGATATTAACGGCCAAGACCTAAAAATTGGCGGATCTCTATTGGGTGTCTTAGAGATGCCAATATCTTTGATAGATTCTCTATCTTGGCTGGGTACACATGTTATGCCTCTGCTATCTATGATCGTGTCCCGAGGAAATTGTACTTTCGGATGCAAAAATTCACAATTTGAATACTTAGCATACAAATGATACTTCTTAACCAATTCACAAAATTGCCTTAAGTGTTCATTTAGTGCTTCTTTCTCGTCCTTCGAAATATTCAATATGTCATAATGAAGACATTTAGGAACTTATACCCAAGTAAGGGCTTGCACACTCGGTTCATGAGGTTCATGAATACCGCAGGTGCGTTTGTCAGTTGAATGAATAACATGGAAACTCGTAATGACACATACCGAGTTCGGTATGCCGTCTTTGGAATGTCTTGCTTCGCTAATCTAAGCTGGTGAGATCTGATCTCTAGATCTATCTTCGATTAAATAATGGATCCCTTAGAGTTGATCAAATAATTCGTCGATCTCGGGAGTGGATACGATTCTTCATGTTAGTTTATTTAATCACGGTAGCGATGCACAATCCTGAATCGACCATCCTTATTGTTACAAACATGACTGAGGCTCCCAAGGTGAGGAACAAGGCCTTATGAATCCTGTGTTAGAATGCTTTGTAATTGTTCCGATAATTTCCTTCATTTCGGATGGTGCCAATTCGATACGCACAATTGCTCGAGCTACGGGTGACGGCTACTAGAATTAAATGATTTAGAATTCAACCTAGTACAAGCCAGAGGGAGACCGGCAAGTCCTCAGGAAATAACTTCAGAAAAAATCTCGGACGATTGGTTACGTCCTTTATTTTTTTTACCTTCGACTTGTCCTCCTCTTTCTTGGCGGATTTCAGTGGCCAAAATTACCTTAGCATTCCGTTTTCAGTGCTCTTGAGCTTTTGAACATGAGATTAAACTGTCAAAACCAAGATTCTCTCCCGGTGTACTTTTGTTGCCACAAAAAGTCAAAGTTTCCATTATTTTTAACCCCCCGTAGGGAACTTGAAAAGGTTACATCGACAACGATCACGGCGTGAAATATTCTTAACCAGTCCATACCCGGTAATGAACGTTGAAACTACCAGTTCTACGGGCCATTAGATCATGTTGAACCGGTATGGTTTAAGAAATTTAACAGTGCAACCTCGTATAATTGTGTCTATCCCGACTAATTTCCATCAGCTAATTCTACATCATAATAATTTTCTTGTAGTGTAGGGCGATGTAATCAAGGAACTATATGAGTGGATATATAGCTTCTATCGGCTCTAGTGTCGAATAGATAGATGCATAGTGGATATTTAAGAGGATTGTAACCGTGACGACTTTGGCTCGGGGTTTCCCGGTGCATTTTTCCCTCTTTTCTGCATCCAACTGCATGGACCAACCTTGGTGCATTACCATTTCCTCCATCTTATTCCTCAAATTAGGGACAATCTCTCTTTGAAATGCCACTGGTACTCACACTCAAATACAAACAATTTTCACTTGGGAGCTACCCCATTGCACTTTGAGTATTTGTAACATTAGTAGTACCAGTACTCCTGCATCGCGAGCAAAATGCCCAATTTTGTTGTACTTTTTGGCATTTCTGGTGCACAAGGCCATTGTGGTGAGTGGCACTTGGTGCATTTTTGGGCAAGGATCCACCTATAAGGCTTCATTTCATCTGTCCCCTTATTGTGACCTTGGCTATTTTTGCCCTCTGAAGGGTTGTTGTGGTGTCCATGGTTGTTTCTGGATGAATCATCAGCCTTCCATTTGTTGTCAGATTGCCTTCCGCGTAGTATGGAGTTTATGATCATCAATCTCATTGGCCAAACTCAATAGTCTCATCCCTAGTCGTGGTCTGGCGACTTGACGTTCCCATAAATTTGTCAGGAAGTCCCACTGATGTTACTTGTCAACCTTCTTGGTTTCGTTTGGCAAACGAACTTAGGTACCATATCAGGGTTAGCTCTTGGAAACATTTAGTGTATGCTGGTACATCATTCCCCTTGACCTTTAGGTTCCACAGCTCAATTTCTAATTTCTTGATTTCACTCTGCGGACAATACTGTTACGTCATCTTTTTTATTGAGTACTCCCAAGTTATTGCATATGCCTCGGACATAAGTTCTTATATGACCTTTCACACAGTCAAAGTAGCACCTAACAGAGTGCAGGTGGCAACTTTACTTGATTCTCCTATAGCTCAACACAATGATATTGAAAAACTGACTCGATCTTCTCAATTCACCAAGTCAAACCCGACCAGACTTCTGTTCCCTTGAGTGCAAAGGTTGTCACTTCATGAAGTTCTGCGTAATAGCAAGGGCGCGCAGTTTGCACATGCCTTCGTTATCTTGTGGACGAATGTGGCTTCTATAACAACCCAAGAATTTTCATCAACCTATTTTACTATGATCACAATTGTAAGGGAAATTTTTTTGCCTTTATTACATTACTTGCTTTGTCAATATCTATTAAGTAAGGTAACTTGCATATACTAAAGTAGACAAGCGCACGCAACCTATCTAGCATCTTGTCTTCATATATTGTCAAGCAAACATCACTATATGTCCAAGTCATTATCATAATATCCTTATTACAAAGTACATTATTATATAATGTACCATTTCGCAAACATTATATCAAAAAACAAAAAAACAACCAAAATAAAAAAAAAAAACAGGGCTTTAAGACCGTTATCGGATGCTCTAAACCTAATTTATTGAAGGATTTACATCTAAAGTGAATGCATAAGCTTATAAACGCATATATACAAGTACATTAACATTTCAATTGAAATTTAACTCCTTCAAGTCTAGTAAAAGTTTTCAAAGCACATAATGTACTAGTCATTTAGCATGACATCTTAAATTAGCCGTTTTACTTCGTTTTCATTCTATTTTCTTACTCCATTAACCACTTGTGTACAAGATACTACACTTAATATACAATGTTTTAACCCTAATTATTTATTCATAAACTTCTTACACATTTTTACACTTAAAACACCTAATTCAAAACCCAGAACCCTTAACCCAAGCTAAATATAACTCTGACTCGTTTCTTAGTTTTTATCCATTGTAACCTCAACCAATACTCTAATAAGTTTGTAATACATTAATTACAACATTTTAAACCATATTACATCTATCATTTCTCCTTATTAACAATAGTGTACAAGAATTAAAAATCTAGAAAACCCTTATGTGACCTAACTTGGAACTTTGGAACCCGTTTACTGGTTTTAGCCCATTGAAAACCTCGAACCAACTATCAATTCTTGTTATTAATACTTAATACAATCCTTACAATATTCATACATCATTATTGATCAAATGGTACTGGAATTACTAGCTTGAAAAACACTAAATAAGCCCTAATGAACCCGAAACCTAGTTTCTTTCATTTTGACCCATTTTAACTTTCTTTTTGCAAACAAGCACCTCCATGACTCACCTCCTTCATACCTAAGCAGCTTACACACCTTCTACAACAAATATCTTCATCATTTACAGTTTAAAATTTGCACATGGTCTCGTGTTTCTTCTTGTTTAGCCACGGCATCACATGGACCATCCAACACCACAAAGCTACTTTATTCGCTCAAAAACACTTCAGATAGCTTATCCTCATCACCCTCTAGCAGGGATTCTCCTGTCCTAACTTCAGGTTTTTCATAAGCCTACTTGGTCACCAAGATTCTTTTCTCCTTTAAATAGGATCCATACTACACTTCATTTTTCTTATCCCCACTTTCCTCCTCTATTAACCTTACATAGATGCAACTTTTGCTCTAATAGATCCTAAGGAATTCTTAAGAAGGCCAAGTTCAGAAAGGAGCAAAAGAACCAAGAAACGAATCACGGGAGTGATTATTTCTAGGCGTACGAAGCTAAAAGTCCGATTTCGACCCGTTTATAAAGCTATAAGCTCCAAACCAGTTCTGAATGTTTATTCTGCTCCTACACTCTTATAATGTTCATATGATCCTGAATATACTCTTGTTAAAGTTTCATAACTCAATTCATACTCATTTTCCATTTTGATCCAAAACCGTACACCCGAAACCCTAATTTTGCGTTTTTTCTTAAAACTAAATGTTATAATGATTAAATATTGTTATAATCTATCCTAGCATGCTTAACTAATGTTAAAATAACCACTTTATCGATTATTGAAGGAATTTGAACTTAAAACCCGCGCGTTTACATTTTAAAACCCTAATTTGACCCGTTTGATTCCCCCCCCCCCCCCCTTCCCCCCCCCCCCCCCCCCCTAGCATAACGAATCGTATTTTAAACTTTGAGTTACGTTAAAATTCATATTTTAGTTTATTATTAACTTATAATGTCTATTGAAATATTAAAATAAGCTTGCATGTCAATTTGGACATGTTTGGTATTATATCCATCAAGGGGTTACACATCGTAACTTTCTGAATTTAATAACTTAGAAGGGTGAATATGTCATTTTATAAGTTATAACTTTGGTCTATTATGTAACTTTTCCAAATGTACAAGGTTTCTTGGTATATCTTTTAAACTTGAAGGACCAAATCGTAAAAGTGTAAACCCAAGGGTCAAATTCTGACCTTTTCAAACTCAAGGGCTAAAATGTAACATTTTGAAAATGTATATATCTTGTTTAAAAACCTTACAAGAATAACTTTAATTAAGCTTCTCGTGCTAACATTTCCAGATAGTTGATTAAAACGCTTAAAAGATTATATCATATAACAATATAAGGCTTATATTAAGGAGTTTCATCTTGGTATTACGTTCTGACTGAGTTGTTGGGTTTACGATTTAAAGTGCCCTAGCTCCTCAAACGTTTACTGAATGACTTCTGAATTATGATGGCCCGAACAGTGATACAATAATTCCAAACTCTTCAATCAAACTCATAACTCTTAAAACTAAAGTTCTAGAGTACAATCTTCCTAAGACTCAACATATTTACTCAGGTTGCGTGACGTGGCTGTTTACTATCATTTGCTATATCAACCTTCCCTGTTAAGATTGTGATAAGGTCGTCAGCTTTCATTTTGGAATATTTATTACATCTACATATCAGGTGAGTTCATAGCCTCGCATTTTCAATCTTTTGAATGTTTTATAAACCCGCGAGGGGGATACATGCTTGTTACAAACTCTTTTGCATACTCGTTTATCTTATAACAATGTGATTACTTTTCAAAGACTTAATGAGTTCATAATCTCACATGCTTTATAAACCTGTGATATCTACTATAAACCATGAATGCAAGTGTTCTCTAAACTATATGCTACCCTGATATATTATTGCCTAAATACATGAAAATATCTCTTTGGGTAATAAACTCCTAAATATCTTCTTTGGGGTAATATCTCCCAATTATCTTTTTTGGGTAGTATCTCCATAATTTCTCTTTGGTAAGATCTCCCATTATCTCTTTGGGTAGTATCTGACAATATCTCTTTGGGTAAAAGCTACCATTATCGCTTTAGGATCAGTATATCGAAAGTAGCCATTAGGGGAGTGCTTCCTTATTTTTCATCCTGGTAATTGGTTCCCGGTTCTATTGAGTTTAAATATGTGATTCATAAGCTTAGGGCAATAATACTGTTTTCTATAATAATTATACTCATTGCAGTTATTACCACTTATGGGTGTATAACAACATAATTTCAACCATTATATTATAAACCTATGAATTTCACTCAACCTTTGTTTTGACCCTTTTTATGCATGTTTATCTCAAGTAAATGAGCAACTTATGGCATGGAGTGGCATGGACTCGAAGATGGCTAAAACTTGTTATCATTCACATTTTATGTTTCTAGATTTTAGGACCTGCCTTTGTAAAACTCTGATTTGAAATGAATGATAGCATATCTTTTGAATAAACGTCTCTTTTGGGTCGTTTTCTATGATTATGATTGTTGTATCCATGAAGTAATACCCCAGATTAGCTTCCGCTGCTATATGTAAAAATGGGGGTGTTACAGCTTCCATCTCCATTGGTGGAGTTTCGCAAAAGAGCTTGGTCAATCATTGCTTGGATGGATTCTTGAGTCATGTTGTTTGGGTTGGTGTTGTTAACAGGGGTATTTGGTCCTCTTCTGGTCGTAGGTGCCATGATTTGTCTAGATCACAAAAGACAAAACATGGGGTTATATGACAGAATATAATAATGTATAGATGAGATATTAACCAAAGGGGTTATTTATAGTACAACCATAACACACCAATTTCTTTCATAACTTTGAATATTTTACTGAAATAGGTTGTCTGTGTACACATAATACAATTCAAAAGATATAGGCTATGTTATGCTGGGGGAAAACCCCTAATACTAAAAATGCCTGTACATGGACGTGCAAGATAAATAAAATAAATCAACTAGATGTGGGGTCAGCATCTTACAGATAGCATCCTGGTGATCTGGAATCCTAGCCTCTGGTCCTGGCTGTCTAGCTCTCCTCTGCTGCTCTCGCAGTGATAACAACTCGGCATGCATGTCGCTCATCTCTCGCCTCATGTCTCTAATGACTGGAGGGTCTTATCCCATCTGTGCCTGTCGTCTACGGTCAGTACTTTCGAAGTGCCTGCTAACCTAAGCCTGCTGCAACTGGAAAGCGAGTCTCATGTTACCTGTTGTTGTGTCTGAATAAGTGTACTCTGTAGGACTGTAGCTGTGTCTGATGTGCCTGGAGATAGGTCTCGTGTGCATACACATGATCACGGTGGGTCTGAAGCTCCTGATGGGTCTCCTGACTCAATCCTATCGGGTGAGCCCAAGCCTCTCGGGAAGCATAGGCCTCCTCCTTCACCATCTATACTGTCTCATGGAGAGTCATCCTATCCCCTATAAGTTAATCGACCCGCTGCGAGTCTATATCGACTCGTTATGATATACGAGACCTACTATCTTGAGCATCCTCTAGTAAGCATACAAGTCCTGTGTATCATGCTCATGGAGCTCAGCAAGCTCTGTGACCCTAGTATTGACCTCTCCCACGGTCATAGGTGCTATCTCTGGAACTGCCTCTGCCGGATCTACCCAAGTATCCCTAATACCGTACCCAACATCTATATCCCTGTTTCGCTCTTTCAGCATCTACCGTGCTGACAAACCCATAATCTATCCCTCGACCCTTGACCTCTGGCAGGTCTAGCAGTGGAACTCTCTCCGATCTCATATCTGGAGCCTAGAGTGGATAAATGCAACCTCTTGCGGGGAGGCTGCTCAGACTCGGGAATATCATCCCTACGGTCAACAGGTGATGGTATGGATAGAGATGGTGGTAGTGGTGGTAGTGAAGGTGGTGGTAATGCGGTAGTAACTGCATCAATGAGAGCCTGGGTGGATGCTATCCTGAGTGTCTGGATTTGGGTTAGACACCCAGATGATGGTGGTAAAGGTGGTGAATGTGCAGGTGGGGCCGTGCACCTAGCAAGGCGCTCCCCTGCAGAGGGTGGTGATAGTGAGATAGGTGGTGATGGTGATGGAGTAGTCATGGTCAGAAGTCTCTCAACCTCTGCCTCTGGTGGAAGGGATATGGAAGTCTGGGGTCGGATGGTAATCCTAGCCCCAATAGTAATGTCAGTGGAGGGTGGTGGTATAATAGGCTCTGTTCCCTCAGGTGGGAAAACAGGCTCATCAGCAGGTATGACGGTAGTAGAGTCAGCCGGAGCTAAGTGCTCCTCCTCCTCCTCGTCCTCCTCATCCTCCTCGTCCTCATCCTCATCATTGGCGTCATCCCTAGATGAATCGCCGTCATCATCATCTCCATCATCTCCCCCGTCCATAGGAGGTAATGGCTGTTCCTCAGCCGGAAACTCATGGTCATCCTCCAATGGTATATACTCAGGGTATATAGGCTCTGGCACGTAGTCAGGGTCATGTGCCTGTATGAACATAGGCTCACGCTCATCCTCATCCTGAGGAACTGGCGGTGTCTGTGGATTTTCTGGACCTAGTATAAAATCTGGTGATGGTGGGGCTACTGGCTGTAGCGGGAGTCCGTCGTATCCTAGTACGATGACCCGTGGTATGCCTCCCTCCGATATCTCCTCATAATCGGCTCCCCAGAAAGCTCTGCCGGGCTCAGAGTCGGTGTAGACGGAAGTGTAGGTAACATCTGACGTCGCAGAAGACATGGTTACTGCAAAAAGTAAAATAACTTATATAAGTATTACTTATAAGAAAAATCGATGTGATATGTTTGTAAGGCTTTAATAATAAAGCTCTTATAGTAATATACGTAATATCATTTATATACACGTATATTAATCAGGTAAGCACTTAGTACCCTACTAATGCTAAGGCAATGCATGTCATGTAAGCATATATGCGCTAGACGTAAACAAGTAATGCATGTATGTCCCTCACAAATCCCATTTGTGAAAACAGTTTTGAAAGTGGTTATAGTCCAGACAAAAACTTTTGACCTGGTTCTCTATAACCTAGGCTCTGATGCCAATCTGTAACACCCTCAAATCTGAGTATGCAGCGGAATGTTGAATATCCGAAGGCGTTACATTATTGGGTCAATAGCACAAGATCAGAGAACGACTACTAAACGTGTCCATAGGGTAGTCAACCGGACCATCCTCTGTCTCATCATCCTCGTACCCCTCTGGATCCTCCTCGGGATCCGACTCAGTAATGTATCCAGGTGACTCAGCAGTGGGTGAATCAATAGGTGGTAATGGCTGTTCCTCAGCCGGAAACTCATGGTCGTCCTCCAATGGTATGTACTCGGGGTATATAGGCTCCGGCACGTAGTTAGGGTCATGTGCCTGTATGAACAATGGCTCACGCTCATCCTCTTCCTGAGGAACTGGCGGTGTCTGTGGATTTTCTGGACCTAACATAAAATCTGGTGATGGTGGGGCTACTGGCTGTAGCGGGAGTCCGTCGTATCCTAGTACGATGACCCGTGGTATGCCTCCCTCCGATAACCCCTCATAATCGGCTCCCCAGAAAGCTCTGCCGGGCTCGGAGTCGGTGTAGACGGAAGTGTAGGTAACATCTGACGTCGCAGAAGACATGGTTACTGCAAAAAGTAAAATAACTTATATAAGTATTTCTTATAAGAAAATCGATAAGATATGTTTGTAAGGCTTTAATAATAAAGTCCTTATAGTAATATACGTAATATCATTTATATACACGTATATTAATCAGGTAAGCACTTAGTACCCTACTAATGCTAAGGCAATGCATGTCGTGTAAGCATATATGCGCTAGACGTAAACAAGTAATGCATGTATGTCCCTCACAAATCCCATTTGTGAAACCAGTTTTGAAAGTGGTTATAGTCCAGACAAAAACTTTTGACCTGGTTCTCTATAACCTAGGCTCTGATGCCAATCTGTAACACCCTCAAATCTGAGTATGCAGCGGAATGTTGAATATCCGAAGGCGTTACATTATTGGGTCAATAGCACAAGATCAGAGAACGACTACTAAACGTGTCGTTTGAAAAAGATACATTGGATTAACAAAATACTTGTTTGTTACATAAGCTCATGGCTTCAAATGGTTCAACAAAATAGATAAAGATTTCGGTTTATAACAATTGTCCCCAAAGTGTAATAAGACCCCAAATCTTAAGTGTTGACTCTTCAATTATTGACTCCCAATGTATCATCGCACCTCGTGCCTTATTGACCTGAAAAACATGCTTAAAACGTCAACATAAAGTTGGTGAATTCATAGGTTTATGTAAATCAATGGTAGGACCGCAAGATTTCCAAGTGTATGATTAAGCAACAGATGCAAACATCATAAAAAGTAATTACGTTTCCTAAGCTCATGACACCGAGGCTCGACGTATATGAATGCAATTATAAATTGCCAACTGGTGTCCGTGAATGATGTGCTAACCCTGCAACATCCCAAATTCGACATGGTATGCGTTCGTTCCCAGTGATAGCTAGTCACCCGAACGGGGAGGGAGTGTCAATCCCTAATTGATCATCCATAACTTTTCGCGCCCGCAGCAATGTATTTCCCAATCACATCTATGCAATTATCGGTTCATGATCGGGGTCATAAAGGGGGTTATGGTACTTAGGCAGGAAAAACAGTAATCATGGCAATAAATGTACACTTGCGTGCCAGTTGTAAGACACAAAGCTGTTGTCTCACTCCCAAAGGATGTAAAATCATTTAAGTAATTGTAAAGCATGTGGCTATGAGAGTGTACGCACCTTAGCCTGCGTGTTAGTTCTCTGATAAAGTGTTCACAATAGATCCAAGGATGGCAGTGGATACACACGATAAGGACCTAAGTAGTAGTACGGTCAAGTCTTAGTTTACATATATAAACTAACGACTCACTGTATAAACTAAAATCCATTTTAAGTTTATATATACCGTTATCACTTGTGTAGTGATGCACAAGACCATTGTTTTTATAATGTCGATGGTTCTCGATAAACGTGAAATCATTATTAATAACTATACTTATTTATTAACGTGTTATTAAAGCCGTCGATGTCCGAACATCTTAGTGTTCGACCGACGTGTTAAGTGTTTCATTTGTTTCACTTTTGGTTGCTCAACTAACCATACCGGTACTTAGGTTTTCTGTGTGAGTGTTTTGTGTGTTAGCACCTTGTGTTTAGTCCCTAGGTTCCAAGGTAATATATACCTCTTTTATATTTTAAAACCTTTAGTTCAAAACGTGGGACAGGGAGTCTTAGTCCCATGAGTTTAACTATAGGGTTAGTTTGGGATCTCTTTAATTTCACTGAGCTGTCCCTAAGTCTTAGTATGTGCAAGAATAGTCCTCGGGGTTTATTGGAATTTGAAAGTGACTAACGAATGAACATCCCCTTATGATTCGAAATTTTACTATTCCAGCTACTCGACTTGTGAAATTCCATTTTTAACTCCGAATCAATACCCAACAAGTGGGCCGGTGTTGTTGTCTCGCTGTTGTTAAGCTCGTTTAAGTTTACAAAAAGGGTTTCGGTGGAAAAATAAGCTCATTGAGCTTATTTTGGCTTAACGGGCCTTATTGGGCCCGTTAAGGTCCGTTCAGCTTTTTAGAGGTCCGTTATTGTTTTAACAAGTCTACATGTTCATAATAAGTGTTCCCACGGGCTGTTTAAGCTTAAAATAAGCTCGGTGAGCTTATTGAAGCTTATTTTGTGATTGTTGGGCTTATCGTGGCCCAATTGACTTAACTCGATTGAGAAGGGTGTTTTGGGGTTTGGAGCATGTTTCCTGTAGTTTTTTGCTTTTACATTTGATGAATAAACCGGCAAGTCTGTGTCTTCTTTTACAGCTTTATTCTAAATAAGGCCAATTAAAGCATGTGTAAGCGCGAGGAGAGTTGCGGGTACCAGAATGGGCCTGGGTGTTTGGGCCCGAGTTTAGGCCCCGGTTGGGGTTTTTGAAAAGGCTCTAGTTGTGGTCCATTAGGGTTCCGATAAGGGCTTATTTTAGATCCGAAATATGCTCCACTATGGGAGGGCTGTGATTCGGTTTGCTTTATTTCGGCGTTATCGGATAAGCTAATAGCTTCTCGTTGGGCCTATTGGGCTCCGATGAGGTCAACCCCGAATGGGTTCTAGGGGTTAGGGCTTAGCCCGTTAACCTTATTTTGTCCACTTAAGCCCTTTGAACTTTTATAAGCTGCGTAAACTTTCAGACCAATAAAGTGTAAAGGCTTAATGTGAGCTTATTGCTCCTATTGGACTCGGCAAATTGGGACGCTAGGTAGTAATGCCCCTTTTCAAGGTCTCGGTACTGGTTTATCTAAAATGAGACGGGAAGCCCATATATGAAGCCATATGAAGCCACTTCTCATGATGTAAGCCCGAGTGGCTTATTATTAGTAAGCTCCGTCGGCTCTATTTAATAAGCTTTCGTTGGGGCTCTTGTTGTGGCTTCGATAGTGGGCCCGGTGTTAGGGGTGTTACGCCATTTTTTTGGTTGGGTTTATTTAGGTCCGAAAGGTTTTATTGTTAATCGTATCGTGTCTCATTGATGCGTAACACTTAAAACAATAACGCGGTGTATAATATTTTCTAAGCGTTGACGTGCGGACATCGCAAGTTCGCAGTTTGTTCGCCTGCCCTACTCGGCGACTAGTCATGTTCCCACGCCTCATGTCTGGTGTTTACCACAATAGTTTACGTGTAAAAAGAAGTGTGTTTGTGTTTTAGTAGTTCGAGGGGTTGTCCGGACGATAGGTTGTTACGTCTAGTAGTTCATGTGGAACTCTGTTAGCCTGGGGGTTTACATGTCGGAGGGTGGGTTTTATGGAGCCTCGTCTCAAGCTTTTTAACTCATTCGTGGCTACCTGTTTCACTGTAAAATTCATCGAGAGATATACACCACGCAAGAGAAGTCGCTTGCCCGTTATTTCTTAAGTGAGCTGGGGGCTGGAACCATTGGGTGCATGGGCGCGTAGATGACCTTGTGAGTGTACTCTTCATATGTACACACATAGTGGGTCGTGTTAGACTAAAAGGACATGACGCGATGGTATTACATGTGTACGCTAATGAGTATGTCCGAAAAGGTAAATGATACATAGGGACTTAGAGAATGGTTCTATACGAACAGTGTGTGTTCGCGCTCGGGCCGTTTCGTGATGGTGAGTTGGGACTCGTCGACTCCGACCCATTGATGACACCCGCAGATTAACGTGTACCGTTGTTCGTCTCACAGAAGCTTCTCAAAGTCTGAGATATGTACCCGCGATTCTCTCCTTAGCCGTGTCTCCTCTTAGCTATACCTTTTGTGTGATACGTTCAGTAATTAAGATTAGCGCTCTGTGAATTGTGATATAGAAATGTGGGTCGGAGTTTGGTTCGGCTTCGATGAATGACATAGTGATTAAGGAGGAGTAAGGAGATTGTGTAGCCCTTAAGGAGTAGTTTAAGGGTGTGTTGTGGTTGAGAAAGTGGTAGTATTATGTGAGTTGTGACTGTGGTGATCTGTATAGGCAATATGCCTTGTTACCTTTCCTAGTCACAAAAAACAAATACCGCCAAACCGAGTAGCGGGCGGGTTTTTAGGGGTTTTATTAAGTTAGTCATTATGGTTTGAGGTAAAAAACAACCCCAAAAAACTTAAGTACAAGCATTAATTTTTTAGTTGATGTATTCATGATTTGCTTGCTAGGAATCTTTGGGTTTGTGTTCTTTTCTTAATAGTTCACGACACAAGGAGAGCAAAAACAAAGAAATGGGTTATTACCCAATGTGTCAAGCATCATTAGGGAACCATTAGGACATAAATTTATTACCTAGTAAATGTACATGTACCTTTTAGGATCATTAGGGAGATTTTGCTAGTAAGAAAATCACCAAGGACGATTTTTGTGGGTTTACTTGCCCATACTCGGCATTAAAGGAATATAAACACAAGACTTGATTAAGTTTTGTGTTTAGGCTTTTAAAGTGGGTATTGGTTTGAGTCTAGGTAAGTCTAGGTATTTCCGGGTGTGTCAATGTTATTTTATCGCGAAAACGTAACCCTTTACTGTGACCAATAAAATAAATATACTCAAAGTACAATTGAATTATTCTACAATAATTATTCCTTACTTGGTTGATGTAAACCTTAATTTATTTGGTGACCGTTTACATTCATTGATTATTTCTAGTCTACGCGGTTTAGCTCAAAAGTAACCAGTTAAAAGTAACCGCGTATCGGACTAAAATAAATAGTGATCATTAGTATAGTCGTACAATGACATGAAAATGAGAAATGTTACATCTAGTCCCTAGACTTTGGTAAGTATGCTTATTCTTACTTTTAGCATAATAAACCTTATTACAAGCTAATTATTCTTAACAAAATAAATAGACTAATGGATAATATAATAAAATTACACATAATCGACACTTTTCTTGAACCTAACAATCTCCCCATAAGGGTCGATTATTCTGGGCGTTCCCTTCGTGGTCCAAGTGGTCTTCCATTCACATACATCTCCTGTCTTCTCATCCGATTGTGATAATTCAATCTCACTTCAATTTCTTCTTCAAACAATTTCAAATACTCCCCCCCCCCCCCCCCCCCTCCCCCCCCCCCCCCCCCCCCCCCCCCCCCCCCCCCCCCCCCCCCCCCCCCCCCCCCCCCCCCCCCCCCTCCCCCCCCCCCCCCCCCCCCCCCCCCCCCCCCCCCCCCCCCCCCCCACCCCCCCCCCCCCCCCCCCCCCCCCCCCCCCCCCCCCCCCCCCCCCCCCCCCCCCCCCCCCAACCTTATCTTTGGTAAGATCTCTTTTATAAGCCTAATACTTAAAGATTCATTATTGCAACTCTTTAGACCTTCTAATATTGCATCATAAAACTTATGAATCTCTGAATGTCTCATCACCCTTTTCTCTTTCTTGCTATTCTTGTATATTATTCCATGCATGGGCTCATAGATGATGAAGAACATTTTGTGCTTTTCAATTCTTAGAAAAGATATTGTTGGTGCAGTAAGATTAACCTTCTGTTGATAGCTTTCTATTCCAAGTTGAAAGTCCTGCACTCTCTCCCATATCAATGAGCTTATAATAAAAACTGATAAAGACCACAACAGACCTGTTTCTGCATAATCAAGTACCTTGCTATTCATGATCAGCAAGTAGATATCCTCAATATCATTCTTATTGAGATTCTTGTAATCAGACTCGGTAATTGACACTATGCACTCATTGGCTCTTCTTACAACTATCTCTGTGATGAACTTGTGTTCATGGCCCAGTTCCAATTCGGTCGACTTGATATTGACACTGAATTGAATGGGACTGTCTTTGAATTCGAATAAACAATGTTCCTTTGTTTTCCATGCTTTTGTGCCTCTTTATGTAGAAGATCTTTGCATGGTTCTTCGCAGTTGTTTCAGACACAGAGTATACGAGATTTGGTTAATTTCTTTCACACTTATTCACCCATCTGGAAAAGTCCATTCTCTCGTATCAGCATCATGGAAAATAATTGCAGGAACTTGTGAAGTGGAAAAACACTATCCTTTTTGGCCCGTGATTTCCCTTTTCTCAAAACAAAAGTCTTGAATTATCTGAGGACAATGCTGGAGCTTAAGGATCTCTTTGACATACTTTGAATAAAGGTGTGGTCTTTCGTGGATGTGGAGAAGCAAGATTTCTTTAGCTTTCCTAAACAATGTCAATTTTCAAGAAATTATTCATCTGATCAATATGATATTGATGCTCATCTCCTGAAGTACATCTTTGTCTCAATATTTCATCAGCAATTTTCTTTAACTTTGCCTCATTAATAGTCAGTGTACTTTCTTCCATATGTCTTGTGATCTTGCTTCGTTGGTATTTCATATCATCTGATTGCATACGACTCAGTCCATAAAAATAAATGCAAGAATCATTTGATACTTGCTCGTGTGATCTACCTGAAGATGATGGATTTTGTTCACTTTCATTAACCTATCCAGATGACTCTCCAGTCACATGTGCTTCATACTCGGATGTCTTCTGCCGCTTTGCACTATTCTTCTCCTCAGGAGGAGCATCACCATGAGGGTCGTCCTGATCTCTTGGGTGAATGGCAGAAGTTCTGCAAGTAGTTTGAGGTACCTAAAGTGTCTCAAATTTCATCTGAAGTGCCAGCCATATTGCTATGTCTTGTTGTTGCAACTGAGGATTGTTTTTCATTAAAAGATACAGTTGATATTGTTGTTCAGGAACATATGTTGTTTGTGGTTGAGCTGGATGAACATGGAGAATATGTCCAGACATATAATTTCTTACGGACTCATCAACCAGAGAAGGAATGTGATTATCAATTGCTTGTTGAATTTGTGATGAAATTTCAGCCTGTAATCTCCCACGCTCCTGTAACATGGCTTTAGCAATCATCTTATTAGTCTCTTCTTTATTCTGTTACCTTTCCAAAAGCAGCCCTTTTGCAACATACACTGGAACTTGAACTATAACATGCTCGGGAACTTGCTTCTCTACTTGCTCCTTGATATGCTTATCATAAGCTATCGTGGTGTAGGATGGGATTTCTCCTGTACTTCTGGGAGAACTATGATCAGCAAGCATAGTATGCGTCATAATGACTCTTCCGTGAAAGTATGATTGCTCTTTCAGATGTTTCTAAACAAATCATCCATATCCTCATGTGTATCTCCTCTGTTAAAGATAACTTCGTTGCTAACGGTCGGGATACGACGTAGGTTTGGCTTTGTATTACTGATAGAAGTGGGTGTGTGGTAGGTATCGTGTTTGTTGAGGGAACATCCATGATGGTTGTAAGGGTAGTAGCAGGGGTTGGCAATTTCCTTGAGTGTCTCAGTTAGCGAAGATACGAGTTCTGTATGAATTTCGTGGTTTCGTTTTGGTTTTTGTTTCTCTCTTCTTTTTCCTTTTTTTGTTTTTTTCTCTTGTGGTTGCTTGGTAGGGATTTGATGTGTGAGTGAGGAAGAGATAGATAGATAAGAGAAGAGAATAGTTTTTTCCTCCCCCAGCACCTCTACCTGCTCATCCACACAGACTTAACCACCACCACCAAGAGACAAAGAATCATACCTCCACTAAGAACGGACTCAGCAAGAACACTAATAGCTACAACTCCCTAGCCAAACCATAACAAAGAGACCCCAAAGCACAGAATAGAGGAGTGATGATACAGATGTTATTTTAGTTGGTTGGTTGGGAGGATATGATAGGCTGCGGGACGGAAACAGGCATGCGGGCAGGAACGGCCGGATGCTGAAATACGTCTAGACGACGCCACGAAGTGGGTCGGGGGGGGTGGTCAGGACGGACGGGGCGATCTAGGGAGAAGCGGACAGCGGGCCGCCACCTGCCGAGGGGGGGAACGGGGAGTAAAGAGGAAGGAAGGAGAGATGAGTGAGGGGGCGCAGTACAAGGGAGAAGCAGCTGGGGCGTGGCGCGGGGGGCGGTCAGCTGTACAGACGTATATGGGGAGTAGGGGGGCGAGGGCCAACGGGTCAGGAGCAGCAGGGGCGAGGGAAACCGAAGAAGAACGCCGAGATGCAACCAGAATCAAACCACTTAGGACGGTATGGCCGCGTGCGGGAGCGGGGAGTACACGAGGCGGATGGGAGTCGGCGGGGTCGTGGGACGGGGGCGGGGCACTGCACGTGAGGGGTGGAGGCAGAGGCTGGGAGGGGGGGGGGGAGAGGGAAATGGGAGCAATTGGAGGAAGGGGGGGGAGCATCCGTGGATGTGCCGCGCGCAGCGGCTGCGCGAAGGAGAGGAGCTTGGATGAACGAGAGAACAGGCGGAGGGAAGGCGAGGGGACGAGGGGGGGGGGACGGCAGCGGGGGGGGGAGGCGCACGATCACCGGATTGTGTCATGGACGGGGGCCAGAAGGTGGGGTAGGGTGGTCGTGAGAGAGGCCTGGGGGAAGCGCGGAGGGGGGAGGACGACGCCAGCCGCCGGGCCGCGAGCCGGCGCCGGTGGGAGGGGGAGAAGCGGGAGGGAGGGTCTGGGAGGGTATGAGAGAAGTACTTACGGACGGCGCGTGACGAAGGCAGGGGCGAGCGTCGGAGTGGGGACGGACGAGGGTAGAAGCGGGAACGAGGAGGGCCGCAAGGGGCGGGCCGGGGGCGGGGCGGGGCACGGGGGGGGGGGCAGCAAGGGACGAAGCGGGGTTACGGGGGAGGCCGGGGGGCGGGGGAGCAAGGAGCGAGAGGGGCGAGGGAAGGAGTCTCTGAGGGGTCGTGTGCAAGGCCGGGGGGGGTGGGAGGGAGGGCCGGGTCAACGGACCGGGCGAAAGGGTCCGAGAAGACCGGGGTGCCCAGGAGCGTATGCGGAAGGAGCTCGAAGGACTGGTACCGGAGCGTGGGGCGGGAACGGGCCGAAGTGAGGGCGGGGGTGATCAGGCGAGATGAACGCAGTCGGCAGGGGGGAGGAGGCCGGCACCCCGGCCCATGGCGGGGGGGATAGGAGAGGCAGCGGGTGGTGGAGGACGCGCGGCGCGGCGGCAGAGAGCGGGGGGCTGGGTGGTGGGACGTCGGCGGGAGCAGCGCAGGGGAAGGGGTCGTCCGTACTGTCGGGGGGGGGTGCGCTCGTGCTGGTAGGGGGGGCGGGTGTGGCCGCGAGGGAAGGGCGCGACGGGAGAGTAGGACAGGGGATGCGAAGGGCAGGTAGGGTAGCAAAGCAGGCGGGAGACGCAGACGAGGGAACGCACTAGGCCTCGGCTGGGAGGGGAGGGGGGGCGAATGCGAGGATACATCAACGGGGAGGAGAGGGGGGGAGGGGGCGGGGCGGGGAGGAGGTGGGGCGAGGGGGCGAAGGGAGACCGAGCGAGCGGCCTGAGGAGAGCGACTGAGGCGGGGGGGCGGAGAGGGCCGGCGAAATCACATCCAACAAAACCCAATCCACTACGGAGCAGCTGGGAGAAGCCGCCGGGCGCCAAGGGGCGGTGAGGTCGGAGGGTCCGGCAGCAGCGAGAGAGCAGCGGCGCCGAGGACACGAGAAGACATGGGTGCTCGAGGAGAGAGGGGGAAGAGAGACGGGGGGGAGAGGGGACGGGCACAGGGTTGCGGGGGCGGAGCCTTGACGCAGGGCGGTGCCGTGGCGTCGGAAATGAAAGAATGGGGCGGTGGGGGCAGCGGGCGGCGGCGCCAGTCTGCACGTGTGGGGTGTGCGTGGGGAGCCTGAAGGAGATCTTGCAAGGGGCCGCGACAGCGCGGGGGAGTCTTAGTGCGGATTTGGAGTCCTTGGGACTTCAAGAAGTTGTTTTGTTTTCGGTCAGTGGTGTGACTCTATCTGTTCTTTTGTTTTGCTTTTCTTTCCTCGTAATTTCTTTTTCTTCTCTTTCTTCCATCCCTTCCTATTCCTCTTCGAGGATCCTAGGAGCCTAGGAGATCTAATTTTGTGGGGGCTGGGTCTGGTACTCTAGACTCCTCTCTATCCAATTCTTCCCCGTTATCCCTTCGCTTTTATTTATACTACCTCATCAGTTATTGTTCCTCCTTCTTCTTCATTAACATTCATAGGTATTGGACATTAGTAATCTCCACCTCCAGACTTTTTCCGTACATCCACTCCTGGGGCTCTAACCCTAGTGCCGGATTTTTGATCATAATTCTAGGGATTGTACTATCATACATAACATTTTCTGGTTCGTCTAACATCTTTTCAATTTCCTGGTTGCCAAGTGCTATGTTCAACCAGTTCTACATTTTTCTCTAGCCTTCTTGTTCTTCTTGACTTTTGTGCTCAAGCTAGACTTACTTGTAGTGTGTTTGTAAATCATCTATTTGCTTTATCAAATGTTGGCACCTAGAGTCTAGTCGGTGTCTAAGACGTTTGTGGATCACTTTGAGGAATACGAACAAACGAATCACAGTTGATCATTTTGCAGCACTTGACTCTCCGGCATCCCTTTAGGGTAGGGTACCCTAGGGGCGCTAGCGTGTTCTATGTGTTCCGTGGGTAGACTCAGTCGGCTTGTGACTGATTCAGAGAACATCCTATCACCATAACTCCCCTCCGCATACATCCGATAATGCTCAGTGTGCTTCATTTCGTCTAAGATCATCCAGTCTGGAATCTTTATTCCAACTCTGTCTTTATGTCTTCCTAAATTAAAGATATTTTTCATTATATCATCATCTTTCAGATTGTGATATATGTCTCTAGCACGCCTTGAGATCTCAGGAAAATTAGTCATGTAATGACTAATGATGATCTTAGTAAATCTGGGATAAGGAATCGAAGATGTTGGATGATGAAGAGAATAATAAAGTCCTTCCCATAGTAGCTTCGTATAATCAACATGAATGTTATTGATAAAGTAATACATCATTTGCATTATCTGCAACAGTGGTTGATCCCATCCAGTTACGCGTATTGTCAAGCATTTGGAAAATATCTTGCACAACGTTTGCCATGGCTGCAAAAGACCAGTTGTCTTAAAGCTTGATGATGTCTTCATCTCCATTGTAAATCCTAATTCATTTTTGTAGAATGGAACAATGTATAAAAATGATGGTGGTGGCACGTAACTGTCATGATTGTTATCAGTTACTTGTGGTAGGTGAAAGATTGTTCTGAAGTCATCCAGTGTAAGATAAAGCATTTTCTTGTCAAGCATAAATGTGAGCCTATACTTTGATCCGTTTTTCTTCAACGTATGCCAGAATTGTGCCATATAGATCCAAGGTACTGATGAGAAAGCTGCAATGTTGAATCGTAACGGATGATCCTTGATGATATTCATTAGAATTTTGCTTTCAGGTGGACATTGCACTTGTTTAAAATCAACCTTCTTGTTGCATCCATGTGATCATATCTCTTGTTTGGAGGACACAATTCATCTAGATGAACATCAACTGCATGTTGTTGTTGTGCCAAGATGATTACTGAATGAATGAAATGAAGATGTTAGGTAACAAACAATCCATTTGACATTTCTGTCTTTTTCCACTCTGTCTGTTTTATATGTTCTGGAAATTATTTTCAAAAACATTATTTTGATTAGATTAGTTTGTTTCTAATGGTGCTGCGTTCTTGCTTTTATATAGCACTTGCCATACGCTTTATTTTAAAAAATTTTCTTTTGATCTTTCATTTTTAGTGTATCTCTGGCAATTCCTTTTTTCCGAACCACTTTTGATTTGCTTTTTTCCACGTATGGGATTTCAGCCCTCTCTGTTGTTTTCTTTTTTTAATATCTTGCAAGATATCTTTGTGACATGATACTTTTCAAGAAAATGAGATTTCCTCTTTTGATTCTATCAAGTGCTTTTCAGGAAAACTTTAAAGAGAAATCATACATCTTTTTAAAATCGTTTTTATGAAGACGTACCATTTTTGGACATAAACAGTATTTTTTGAGAACTTTTCAGAAATCATGTGACAAAAACTTTTCATATAACATTGAACCATTCAATCACAAATCCACAATTGAATGGACACCTAAGTCACTCATCCTCATTCTGTTCATTCGTCAGAAAACAGGTCAAAACCGGATAATGACTTAGTCGACATAAACAATTGAGACGGGGATTTTTCAAATTCAAGTTATAAAAACTTTTTACTTTCACTTTTTGTCATGAATCCTTAAACAATTGAAGACAAAGCCATCTATTCATAACTGCTTGAAAGATCACTAAGTCACACATCCTCTTCTGTTCATTACAAAAATAGTCGAAAACGGACATAACTTTAGGCTCGGAAACTAATTCATGAAATAGAACATATTTGACCTATGATTAGAATTTCATTATAACTTGATTCGTTTTCACAATCATTTTGTATTATTAGTCAAAACACATGAGAAATAGATCTTTTTGTTCCACAGACATTCGAGCATTAATCATCAAAAGCATTCACTTATCCACAAATCTCATTGTTACTCATATTGTCTTTTTGTCTTTACTGAATTTAGACTTATTGACTTACGAGGTTTGTCCGTTTTGTCTTTTATATGTTAGAACCAATAGAGATGTAGGTACAATACCTTTGAATGATTAAAATAACGCCAAACTCGATCCATTTAATTTTTTTTTAACCGACAAAAACAATACAATTAAAGCAAACTCTATTAACATCAAACTCGATAAACATCAATCTTTTCCAAGTTTCGATTTTAGCATCGAATTAATATTTCTGGATGTCTTCTCAACTATGGTTTAGTTAACTTGACACAATCATTCATTTTTATCGTCTTTGATCATAAGATTTTATCAAAAGTTCAATAAGTCTCAAACTCGGTAATCTATGAATCTTACCGAGTTTAAACTCGATAATTCAAAACATGTTAGATCTGAATCAAAACACATAACAACTTACGTTTAAGATAAAAAAAAAATGTCAGTGATCGCTTGTAATGAGCCCTCTTGAAAACATTCTTGTATTTTTCTTTTTAAACTCCGGCATGGAATCGTGTGAATTAAAAGTTTTAAAAAGAAAAGGTTTTCTCCTTTTATAGTAACCGGTTATTTTAAAGCATTTAGAAAAAACAACACTTTTAAAATGACACTTTCAGCCCCTGTAGTTTTCCTTTTCGAGTTATCTCTTTTATTTTCCGAATTTTGTTTTAAATTTTCAAAAACTCCCCCTCGAGTAATGATAAGTTGACCAATGTTATCAAAAACTCCCCCTTGGAATGAAATCATGCTAAACACTTAGTCCGAAAAATGAAGATTTTTGTTTTTCAAAGTTCAAAATTAAAACTTTTAAAATAAAAACTCCCCCTTGAAAATATATCATTTTTCAAAGTCAGTTCATTTGAGAGATCATTGTTTTTATTTTATTTCTGAAATGATGTATATGAATGAAAAATTTTCAATTACTCCCCCTCAGATTATGATCCCGTTTTTCCAATCGAAAGCTTTTTATATATAAAAAATTTGGAATCATGAATCTGATCATGTGATTTTTAAATTATGTTTTTGAGCTTTTCTATTTTTTATTTTTGTATTTGATTTTTAATTTTGAAAAATATGACAAATCTTTTTGTAATTTTGTATTTTTTTCAATTTTTTCTTTTGTTTTTGGAAAATTTATTTACATGTTTTTGATGTATGATCTTTTCAAGAAGATAACTTTGTCAGACTTTCCAACTGAGTTGGAGTCATACATCTCATACCAATGCGATGAACCAAATACTCAAAGCGTTCTTTAGGAAGAGCTTTAGTAAATAGATCCGCAAGTTGGTATTCTGTTCCGACAAAGTAAAGTTCCACAGTACCCTTCTCAACATGTTCCTTAATAAAATGATACCGGATGTCTATGTGCTTTGTCTTTGAATGCTGGACCGGATTGCATGAGATAGCAATGGCACTCTTGGAATCACAATACATCGAAATCCAGTTGTATTTGTATCCATAGTCTAGTAGTTGTGTACGCATCCAAATGACTTATGCACAACATGCAGATAAGGAAACATTTTTAGCCTTAGCAGTAGACATCGCAGTACAATCTTGTTTCTTTGAACTCTAGCTCACGAGCTTTTCACCTAGAAATTTCAATCCTCCTGATGTGCTTTTACAGTCGTCTTTACATCCTGCATGATCCGCATCTGAATATGCAATTAGTTCAAATCCGGAATCCTTCGGATACCATAGGCCCATGTAGGGGTGGCAATTCAGGTCGGGTTCGGGTTGGCGGGTTCGGGTTGACAGGTTGGCGGGTCAGAAAACCCCAACCCAAACCTAACCCATTTAAATATTCGGGTCAGCTATGTCAACCCTAACCTGTTTATACATAACCCGAACCTGACCCATTTAACCCGTATATATACTTGGGTTGGCGGGTTAAATAGGTTACATGGGTTTAATAGGTTAAACAGGTTTTGGGTTAACCCATTTAACACATTTTATATACAAAAGTTGGCACATTACAGGAGTTAAACATGTTAAACGGGTTTGTGAGTCTACCCGTTTAACCTATTTAACACATATAACAATATATAAATAATTTTTAATCTTAGAAAAAAATCTTAAACGGGTTAGCGGTCGACCCACTTAAATTATTCCCAACCCGAACCTGACCTGTTTAATAAACGGGTCAGATGGGTCAACCCAAACCCGACCCGAAATATATTAGACTCAACCCGAACCTGTTAATTTTTGTGTCGGTTTCAGGTCGGGTTTCATGTCGGGCCAGAAATTGCCACCCCTAGGCCCATGTTATAGGACTGTCTTAGGTACCGAAAGATCCGTTTAACCTCTTTGAGGTGTTTGACCGTAGGACGTGCTTAATAACGAGCACATACAAAAGTAGCATAAGCAATGTCTGGATGACTGACTGTTAGGTACATTAGCCCTCCTATCATACGATGACAAGTTGTTTGATCAGTAGGAGTGCCTTGTAAATCAGCATCCAGTCTCTCAGTTGCCATAGGTGTGCTCATTGAGACACACTCATCCAGACCATGTTTCTTTAACAACTCGATCGCATATTGTGACTGACTTATGAATATGCCACGGGGAGATTGATGAACTTGAAGTCCAAGAAAGAACTTTAGTTCACCCATCATCTACATTTCAAAATTATTTTTCATTAGATTCGCAAAACGTTTTGAAAAATCTGAATTTGTTAAACCAAAAATAATGTCGTCAACATATACTTGAACAAGTAATATGTCCTCCCCGTGACGTCGTATGAACAAAGTTGGGTCAACAATACCTTTAGTGAACCCATGTTGAATTAGGAAAGAAGACAATTTGTCATACCATGCACGAGGTGCTTGCTTAAGACTGTATAGAGCTTTTTTCAACTTGTAGACGTGATTTGGAAATTCTGGATCAATAAACCCTTCAGGTTGGCTGACATAAACCTCCTCTTTTAATGGGTCATTAAGAAAAGCCGTTTTGACGTCCATTTGAAAGATGGTGATATTCTTATGAGCAGCATAAGAAATAAACATTCGAACAGCCTCAAGACGAGCAACAGGAGCAAATGACTCTTCAAAATCAATGTCTTCTTCCTGCCTGTATCCTTTTGCCACAAGACGAGTTTTGTTTCGAACCATAATATTTTCAGCATCACACTTATTCTTCCAGAGCCATTTGAGAGCAATAATATTCTTTCCTTCTGGTCGTGGAACGAGTTCCCAAACTTGTAGTCTCTCAAATTGATTCAACTCATCTTGCATGGACTCAATCCAACTGTGTTCGGCCATAGCATCTTTAATTTTCTTTGGTTTGATAGTGCTGACGGTTAATGCATACACTCATACCTCAGAATCTGTTTGAAGCTTTTGACGAGTCATTACAGGTTTGGATGGGTCACCAATAACTTGATCTAGAGGATGATCTTTTGTCCAAATGTGAGTTGAGGGTTGTACTTGGTGGAAATTCTGCACATTTGATGGTTCTAGAGCAGCCGTAGAGGATTCAATTTCCTCATGACTTGAAGTATTATATGGAACAAAATCCAAGTTGCCATTAAAATCAGGAGAATCTTCTTGATTGAATTCATCAGCGTCTGTCAAAGAAATTGGAGAAGTTTGTTCGTCAGATGTAGTTTCAATGGGAGGAGCCTCATGTTCGTCAACAATGATTGAAGATTTTGACTTTTTGACATTATCAAATTTGACTTTTTGACACTACCAAGTTTGACTTTTTGACATTTACTGAGTTTCACAATATAGATAAAAGATGAATCCTTTTA
>BQNB010072260.1:0-32498 GCA_026074375.1 Tanacetum coccineum
GACTCTAACGTAGAAGTCCCAAGGGCACAAAGCGGTAAGGGTGTTGGTTATAAAAGGGGTGTATTGAGGGTAGAGGCCCGGGTTCGAGTCTTGCTCACCCGGGTTTCCCCTTATCTCCCCTTTTTTTTTACAAAAACTTTTTACACAAACTTGATAAGCTCCTTGAGCTTATCATTTTTCATAATTACAGCTTTTTGAGAAATGCTAAAAATAAGCTGAAAAAGGGCTTTTTAAAACAGACAGCAAGCTTAACTAAGCTTAAGGCTTAAATGGCTATATCTTTTTGACTTTTTGGACTAATAAGCTAGAATTTGAACAAATGAGCTAAAAGGGATTATCTAACCTAAGCTAAATAAGCACTATGAATTAAAATGCTAACAACTAAATAAGCTGAACAAGGGCTAAATAGACAGAAAGCTTAAACAAGCTTAAGGGCACATGTTGGCTTTTTCTTTTGGCTCTTGGGAACAAATAAGCAATGAGAGTGATCAATAAGCAAACACAGTCCACAAAGAATCCTAATAAGCAAGTAGAAACTGAATTCAACAACTAATAAGCACTTAATAAGCTAGAAAAGAGATTAAGCTATATTTCTACACTATGCTAAAAAATTTCAAAAGCCTAATTTGAGCTTAAATTTAAGCTACCTAGAGGACAAGCTAAAGTCTACAAATAAAGGGGCTTATAAAAGGGCTTATTGGCTTTTTAGAAAAGCCAAGAGCTTGGGCTGAGGCCCCCTAATAAGCTAGGACAGAAGGCTTAAAGATAAGCCCCTAGCACCAGGGGAAATGATCTAAAAAAAGGACTTATTTTGACAGCTTAAAATAAGCTGTCAAATAAGCTCAAATTGAAAAACTAGGTTAAAACAGATGAAGAATACCAGGAAATGAACTTGTGCACACATTTTTAGAACCTAAAACACTAATATACCTTCTGATTTTCTTGAATGAAATTGGGACTCATATTGGCCTTTTGAAAAACTAAGAAAAAGTTGACAGAATTAGTACAAAACACAAGGGACTCCTAAGGCTTTGGCTAGTTAGTTTTGCACTCACAAATGACACTAATTTGAAGCCTTAACTCAGGATTACAAGGGCTTATCCAAATAAGCACTTTGGGCTTCTCTTAAAACCAACAGTTTTGATAACAACTTAGAAAACTTTGAAAAACAGTTTTTGAACTTAAAGATTTTGGAAAACAGACTTAAATAAGCTTAATAATGATAACCAACTTTGGCCAAATGGCCACAACCCATGGCATTTCTCTTTTGACCCATTTTGGGCTTAACCCAAACACCCCTTTATACTTTTAAAAACTGATTTTAACCCTTTTAATTACTAAATTGAGCACTAAATTTTAGAAACAACTACTAAACATGCAAGGTTAGATAATAAAAAGTGAAGAGCAAAAACAATTAAGCACTTTAAAAAGCTTATAAGCTAACAACAGGAATAAGCTACACTAAGCAGTTTTAAGCAAATGGAAAGTAAATGCAACTAGATCAACTAATAGGCACTTATAAGCATAACTAAACACATATAAGCACAAAAAGACATAAATAAGCTGAAAATAAGCCACAATAAGCAATGCTACAGTAAAAATAAGCTAAAATTTAAAAAGAAGTATACCTTGATCCTTGCTCAAAACAGGATAAAATGAACCTAAATAAGCTCTAAAACCTACCCAAGCTTATAAATAAGCTAAACTAAGCATACCAATGAGCCATCCAAGTTTGCTCATTCATCCTTAGCTATCAAACAGTAACTTTTTTTCTTTTCCTTTTTGGTTTTTCTTTTCTTAATTCTTGTATAGTAATTCAAACAGATTATAAAGTGGTTTAAGTGAGCTTTAAAAGACTTATTTTAAGAATTTTGAACAAAAATTAAAACATGAAACTGACTTTTCATTAATCTTAAAAGAGACAAGTACATAAAAGTTAAAAACTTAAAAACTGAACTCAAAGAAAATTACACACTAAAAAAAACTAACTCAAAAACTCTCCCTTTGCCACAATGGCTTACAAAAGCTTAAATAGTAAAACGAGCTAGGGTTGGGTCTTCTCTTCTTGTGCTTCTTTGTAGAGACAAAACAGCATATGTGCTTGTTGTGAGTGTGTAAACACAAAACAATCCTTGCCCTTCATTTATCTTGGAGCCCACTCAAAATCGTCACAGCCATTGATTTGAATTGTGGGTTTTTGGATTGCCAGCTTGGCATACCCATGTGGGGGGTGGGGTTTGTGATTGTGAAGGGTTTGGAGTGTTATGGGAGGTCAACGAGGTATGAGAGTGACAGGTTTGGAAGTTATGAGGTTTGGCGGGAAATGTTGATGAAGATAAACAGTGTTACAAACGGGGTGAGGGTTTGGGGTGTTGTCACAATTGGTCCCTGAGGGTGTATGTGGTTATTGCATTTTAAGTCCAAGTGGTTGTTAAAGTTTGGGGTGTTGGCAGAAACACCCCCCAAGGGTTATATATGTTATGTCACCACAAGTCCTTGTGGTGTATAACTTTGGTGGGTTGGCAGAGTTAGCCCTTGTGGTATATCTTTGGAGATTTGGCAGAATGGGCCCTTGCAAGTATTTTCTTCTTTTTCCTTCATTAACTAAGTTAGGGACTTGGCAATTTTGGCCCCTAAACTTATTTTTCTTCACTTTTTGACTTTGGATTTGTCGGGGTTGACTTTGGTTGACTTTTTCAGACTTGGGCTTTGTCTTGACTTTGTCTTTTCCACGCTTTTCCATTCCGTGTCCGGTTTTGTCGTTTTGGCTTCGTTTTTCGTCCTTTTCTTAGATATCCGTTCCTGCACAACACAATTAGCAAAACAAGCATATTTTTGGCATTTTAAGTCCGTTTTTGGTTATTTTAGCTTGTTTTTAAAGGTAAAAGGTATGTGTAATTAAACACATACCAAAAATCCCCCATACTAAGGTATTGCCGTGTCCTCACGCAATGCTATGAAGTAAGCATTTAGAAAACTAAGAATCTCGATTCCCCTCGACTAATAACCTCGAAAAGTAGCTAGGTGTTTGCCAAGGAATTTAAAGACTCATAAGTTTTGAAAATCCCCGTCTTTACCATTTTTATATATACACTTATTCCTACACATCTTTTTGTATTTTTCATTTTTCTCATTTTTTTGTAGTTTTCATATTGTTTGACTTTCGTTATTTTATAACTTTAAGGGATCATAGAACAAGATGCATTTCGATCCGAGAATGCCCCAAAAAGGATAAATTCATCGTTCCCGACTTTTCACTTATTCCAAACCAAGCTTAAAACGAAATCACTGTTATTTATGAGTTAAGATGCTAACACTACTCATATTTGCAACTTGTAAACTTTTCACTCCCGACAATTATTATATCTTAGGTGAGTGTGCCATTTTGAATTTCAACCATGGATCAACGTTTTGCAACATACTATGCTTTATGTTCCTTTGAATTTCAACCATGGATCAACGTTTTGCAACATACTATGCTTTACGTTCCATCTAAGAATAATGAACGGTTAAGTAACCAGGGCTTTTGAAACCCCACAGAGGACTAGTCATCGGGACTCACGACTTAGGTTTCAAATACTTCAGTGGTTTCGTATATACATAGCTTATAAATTATAATAGCAAAGTCAAAAGCATATTTGAATTTAACAATAAGAGTTCTTTTATTCAACACTTAATATTAAACCATTATTGTCAATTGGTACCCTCGACCTTTTAGAAGGCTGCAACATCGGTTGTGAGCCGGCAAGATGCAGCAAACTTTTATCAGTCTCGGATTATTATTCTTACTATGGGCTTTCTTTAGAAGGCTGTAACATCGGTTGTGAGCCGGCAAGATACAGCAAACTTTTATCAACCCACAGTTTATATTTATTATATTTTTGCATTTTTTTTTTTACACATTGGGAAAACGTCTTTTTGAAAAATTCAAGTATAAATTTGAACTAAGTCTAAAGTTTTTGCTATATACTACATAAAAATTATTGATTTAAGTTTAATTTCCAAAAGTAGCACGTATATTAATCAGGTTAAGAGCTTATGGGAGAAAAAGCGACAAATTACACACATGAGCTCTTAAGATTTCCAAATAATCCTTGTTTAGCATCCAACTCATACTTAACACTATCATTTTTCGTTCTTCGCGAATATTCGCGAACGCTTAGTCTAAAAGTTAAGGAACAAGCTAGAGCTCAACACGCTCGATCGAGTCAAAATTTACTCTTATTCTACCCAGCAGGAAAGTCAAAATTGTGACAAAACACTTATTTTATTTTTGAAAATTTTTAAATTTTTTCATTTTTTTGAAATTTTGGTGGTAAAAACGGGATTACGTGAGAAACAACGGCTGCAGGCATAATCAAATCGAAGATCCCCCCATACTAGAATGAAACATTGTCCTCAATGTTTTACGAAGGGTTTTTATATAACACTTAGGTTCATTTATAGCAAAATTTAACCACAAATTCATCAAGAAAGCGAGCATATTTATTCATTTAATGCATTCGTTCAAGAAACTACAAACAAGGATGAGATTTTATGGCTCAAACACATTTAGGGAAGAGGATATAAACATCCTAGCACAAAACCCACAAGCTTATTTCACTAACTCCCTATAACCTAAAATTTCGCAAACAAGAATCATCCATAAGACATTCATATGATAACTAATCCCAAAACTGTTTTAAACGAGTATTCTACACACCTAAACTAAAAACCCCCTCAATCAATTTGAGGTTTTAATCACATTCGATTTCGAAGAACCCTAATTCAAAATTTAGGGTTTTCGTGATCAAGTGTGGATGAAACTTCAATTCCTTTGATGAATAAGTAGTCTAGGGTGTGGGAATCATAATATCAGTTATACCTTTTGCTTGATAATCACTAGAAATGAAGGATTGATGTGTGACGATTTTGAATGAGGGTGAGGGAGGGAAAAAACTTTTGATAAGTGTGTGTGTGTGTGAAAAAAAACAGGGTGGGTAAAAGAGTTATAAAGCAAATTTTGTTTTTGACACTTTTGCCCCCTCTAGTTTAATATCCTATGCATTTTTCTTATATAAGTTTTATTAGGCAAGTTAAGTTTAACAATTGGCACAAATAGTCCCTAATGTTTTTAACAAGCATACCTAGAAACTTATATTTGCACATATACTCCCTAAAGGTATAAACACATAACAGTTAAGGCTCACATAAGCTAAACTTAATTAACTCCCCTTTAATTGTTTAAAACCTTTTCCTTTATCACAAAACTGATTTTATGAAGAAGATATTTGATATTTTCTCACCCTCTTACAATGACCCGTTTTCTATTTAAAGAGTTGTAGTCATTGTTTGAGTGGTCAAATGTCTTTGAAAAGCATTTTCTGATGAAGTATTGTTTAATTTAGAAAACAAAACACCAAGAAAAAAAATAAGATTTCTCTTATTTTGACACATAAGCGCACTAACACGTACACTTATGTAATATAGGAAGCACGGGTTGTGATGCAAAGTAATCACAAGCCTTTGCATGGTCATAAAGTAGACCATGCCCGAGAATAAATTCCTATTATGAGGTCAAGTTTTCTTTTTGAAATACTTGCCTTTAAGATGATGACCGGGTTGCTATCTGAAATAATAGCAAGTCATATTTGTCATGTTTTGAAAACTTTTGAACTTCTGCTCGAACTTCATTTACAGCCTCGTATCATTATTAAATGATATTTCTAAGACCGTAAATGTTATCGATTTTCAAAAGACATGACAGGGATACATATTTTTATATTTTTCTAATTTTTTAATTTTTTAATTTGTTTTTGTAAAATTTATATTAAAAGAAAATATTTTTATGTTTTTATGTTTTCTTATGTACATATAATACAGGATATGAGTTACCACCATCACTCGTCCATTTCCTCTTCCAGACGTTTCAACGTTTCCGGAGACATGCTTCTCATACCGAGCTTTTCGATCAAGAAGTTGAATCTTTCTCTTGGCAAATGTTTGGTGAAGATGTCAGCCAGTTGGTATTCAGTCCGGATAAAGTATAGCTCCACAATTCCATTTTCCACTTGCTCCTTTATAAAACGGTAGCGAACATCGATGTGCTTGGCTCGTGAGTGTTGAACATCGTTGCAACATAAAGCAATCGCACTCTTGTTATGGCAGTACAAAGGAATCTTATTGAATTGAAAGCCATAGTCTGTTAGCTGCGAACACATCCATATGATTTGAGCACAACACTCAGATAAAGCAATATATTCAGCCTATGTACTCGAGATGGCAGTGCACTTTTGCTTCTTTAAAGACCAGCTAACAAGTTTATCACCTAAGAATTGAGCACTTCCAGATGTACTGCGTCTAGTGTCCTGACACCCCGCGTGATCTGCATCTGCATATGCTGTCATAGACATACCGGTATCTTTCGAGTACCAGAGACCCATGTTAATGGTTCCCTTTAGGTATCGAAAGATCTGCTTAACCGTATTTAAGTGCTTTTCGATAGGCTTTGCCTGATACCGGGCACATAAGCAGACTGCATAAATAAGGTCTGGTCTACTGGATGTCAGATACATGAGGGAGCCAATCATGCCACGGTAAAGTGTAGCATCAACTGGATTCTCCTGTAGATCTTCATCCAGTTTATTCTTATCTACCATAGGTGTGTCTACAGAATCACTAGTTAGCATACCATATTTTTAACAATTTCAGAAGCATATTTAGATTGGTTTATAAAGATGCCTCTGGGACTTTGAGAAATTTGTAATCCTAAAAAGAATGACATCTGCCCCATCATTGACATCTTGAACTTAGTGGTCATCTGATTAGCAAACTCATTACACATGGCAGTATTAGTGGGTGCAAATATTATATCATCAACATAAATTTGTACCAGTAATAAGTCATTCCCAGCTTGCCATGTGAAGAGAGTTGGATCAACTGCACCTTTAGAGAAATGTTGTGAAATAAGGAAACTTGACATCATGTCGTACCATGCACGTGGTGCTTGTTTGAGACCGTAGAGAGCCTTTTTAAGCTTGTACACATGCGATGGGTTGTCCTGATCAACAAATCCTTCTGGTTGAGAAACGTAGACCTCTTCTTTGATCTTACCATTTAAGAAAGCCGTTTTGACGTCCATTTGGTAGATCATCATATTCTTATGAGCGGCATTTTCTATGAAAATACGGATGACCTCTATTCTAGCAACCGGTGCAAATGATTCCTCGACATTGATTCCCTCTTCTTGCCTGAATCCTTGAGCAACTAGTCTAGCCTTATTTTTTAGTACCCCGCCAAATTCATCCATCTTGACCTTATAAATCCACTTTAGCTTGATCAATAACACTTTATCTGGACACGGCACCAATTCCTAAACTTCTATTCCTTGAAATTCATGAATTTCTTCTTGCATTGCATCGATCCATGACGGTTTCGTCATTGCTTATTTGAAGTTCTTTGGTTCTACCGAAGTCAGGAAGGCATTAAAATAACACCACATGGCGTCAGTTTGGAGTTGCTTGCTCGTAGAGACAGAGCGAAAAGGATTGACAATTATGTTTGATATAGGATTATCCTTAGTTCACCTGTCAAGGTGTTCAAATGGAGTGTAGATTTGTCTCACATTCGATGATGACTCTTAAGAAGTTGATTCTTCATAAGGAGATTCATTAAGTGGATCATCACGAAAGATTGGTGTTTTTGGTGATTCTTCAAAACCTTGAGAAATATTTGGAGAATGTTCTTGTTCTTGTGTTGATGGAATACTTATTGATGGAGCATCCTGGTCAATGGAAGTTGACACAGGAGAATCAGCTAAAACTACAGCTCTTGGAGCAACAGCTTCTTGAACTGGAGAAACAGCAATAGATAGAGGAGTGAAGTATTCATCGAACATAGGTTGAAACAAGCAATCACAATCATCTCTTGGTGGTGGAATACAAGGTTGTTGAGAAACAGGGTTTGGAACGAGTCCTGAACTGGATGTTACAGGAATCATAGAATGAAGCCCAGGTCCTGAACTAAATTGTTCAGAAGCCATAGCTGTCAGCTCATCAAATGTCACATGAATTGTTTCAATAATTTTCTGGGTTCTTTTGTTGTAGATTCTGAACGCTTTCTTTGCGAGCGCGTAAGCAACGAAAATACCAATTTTAGCTTTTGCATCTAATTTACCCAGGTCGTCATTGCCATTGGTTGGATAACAGAGTGTGCCAAAGACATGAAAGAATGATAAATCCGGTTTCTTATCTTTCATAAGCTCATATGGAGTTTTGTTGTATCGACGGCGGATTAATGAACAGTTTTGGGTGTAGCAGGATGTATTGATTGATTTGACCCATAAAAATAATGGAGCTTTAGAAAATATTAACATTGTACAGGCAACTTCTAAAAGAGTTCGGTTTCGCCTTTCGACAACGCCGTTCTACTGAGGAGTACGAGCAATAAATGTTTGATGCGAGATGCCAACATTTTCATAAAATTCACGAAGAGTCTGATTGAAAAATTCGGTTCCATTATCTGTTTGAACATTACGGACAGTGGCATTCAAACGTACTTGAATATTTTTTATGTATTTAATGATGGCCTTAGGAGCTTCATTTTTTGTCCTCAAAAATCTGACCCAAGTAAATCTTGAGTAATCGTCGACAATCACTAAGATATACCTTTTCCCGTTAATACTACTTACACGCATTGGGCCACACAAATCCATATGCAAAAGATATAGTTTCTCCTGGTTAGTGTCTTCAGCTTTGGGTTGATGAGAGGATTTCTTGCTTTTTCCTAATGCACATGCTGAATACAAATGATCTTTCTGAAATTTAAGCCTTGGAATGTCTCGTGCAAGACCGTATTTAGCTAGCTTGTTAAGAGTACCGAAGTTGAGATGTGATAGTCGACGGTGCCATAACCAGCTCTTAGTCTTTGACGCTTTGGATAGAGGATAGATTGGAGATGTTTTAAGCATGTCATCAAGAGAAATTATGTACAAATTTGTGTCTCGAGATCTGGAAAGTAGATCAACACCTTTTAAATTACGAATAAAGCAAGTGTTTTTCCGAAATACGACTTCAAGATCCGCGTCGCAAAATTGTCTAACTGAAAACAAGTTATGTCCAAGCCCCTTGATGTAGTATACCCTTGAAATAGTAACATTTCCCATCTGATAGTCACCATACCCCATAATCCTTGCAATATTGTTGTTCCCGAATCCAAGTGTACCCATAAATTTACTAACAAAGTTCATGAGCTGAGAGCGGTTCCCTATCATATGTTTTGAACATCCAGAGTCTAGATACCAAAGAACAATCTGGACAACCTGTCATGACAAGAGAAGAAGAAGATGGAATATCTGTAGCATTGGTCCCCAAGTATGATTGTGTTCCGAGTGGTTAGCATTCTTAGATTCTACAATCTTAGCTTTTTTTACTCGAACCTACATTTTTAACATTTTTTGGTTTCCTGCTGTAGACTTTAAGCTCTGGTTTTTGTGTTTCAACTGAGTGAGAAGTGGTTTTCTTAGGAGGCACTACGTTAGTTGAAGTGATCCTAGTTAAAGGGCACGAATTACCAACTATAGTGAAAGTTCTGCCTGTTGGTTTACACTTAAGTCCTACTTCAGTGAATACATGACCCGTAGGTTTCCAAATATTTTGTTTTTTATGTTTCTTAGCAGATTTAGCACGGCTATTCACATTTTCCACAAAATCAAGAAGACACTTATCATGAACACCATCAAACATAGATTTCTTACAATTAGCACAAATAGGTTCAGAATTAGAATTTAACAGTGAATGCTTAACATCAACATCACAAATAGGTTCAACAACACGATTCTTTTTATTAACTTTCCTAGGTTGGGCTTCTACTTTATTCTTCATGTTCCTACTTGTTGTTCGTGAGATCCTATCATTCTTTTTATTGCATGTAGGCTTTGATCCACACTTACTAGTAGAACACTTCAATCATGTAGGAGACAACACAGGTGTGTTAGAATCTGATGTGTTTGATGACTCTACCTGTTTAATGTTGCTTGAGGATGTGAGAGGTTCAGCAAACCTAACTTTCTTGACCTTATTTTTGGGTGTGACAGCAACCTTTTTTGCACTAAGATTAATCGCATTAGGGCATGTATCTCAAACATATACAAGTAACTCTTGAATTCGTTGGGCATGCTTACAGGCAAAGTCTAACTCTTTATCTAAAGGTTGTTCTGCTTTAGCTTGTTCGACTATTCCCGAAAGAATATCAGCTTGTTCCTGAGTGTACTTAAGGTAATCTATGTGAGCTTCCCTATTTTGCAATAACCTAGGAGCCAACGGTTCTAAGTCTAGCTTGAACATTCCTGGAACAATAGTATTGGCAGATGGTATTTGTGCAGCAATATCAACAATTTCTTTTCCTTTTACTTTTCCCAAATCGTTTTTCAATGACGTTATCACAAAAACCTTATCTTGAATTTGAGCTTTTAAATCCTCATTTTCTACAGATTTTGAGTTCACTTTATCAATTAAAGAGTCACTATGTTCTTTAGTACGAACACGTGTCTTTTTTATTGAGTCAAACTGCTCTTTAAAAACCTGTTTCACAAGATTAATTTCATTACAAAGACGCTCGTTTTCTGAAATAAGTTTTGCCACACTATTCTCCAGTTCCACATTTTTGGTCTCTCTTTCACCATAATCATACTTGACATTCTCTTCCTTGGACTTTTCTCCCATTGATTTTATAATATCCTTCAACTTACAAATGGTACTGTCTTTGTCTTGAAGTTGAGCTTTCAAATCATTATTTTCAAAAAATTCTGGAATTTCGAGAGCATTTTGATTATTATAAGAATCATCTTTTTGAAAAATTTCTTGATTAAGTTGTATTGAGCATTCAAGAGAAATACAATGTTTTTCAAGTTGTGAGTGACTTTTCAAAAGATCATTAAACGCATTTTGTGATTTCAAAAGCTCTGCTTCAAGATTGAAACACTTATCACAAGATTTATTTCTCATTCCATCCATATTTATAGTTTCACCAATCAACGACTTAGAATTCATCACAGTTATAAGAACATCTTAAGACATGATTTGTTGTAAGAGTCGATCATTATCCAAAAGTAATTCTTTTTTAGCAATTTCCAAACATTGTTTGTCGACTGAAGACTGTCGAACAGCAACGGCTATTTGGTTAAAAACTGTCTTTACTTCCATTATTTCATTTAAAAGATCTCTATCAAACACATTGAAGATGCCTTTTAATGATTTTAGAAATGGAATAATTTCATTGTTAAACACAGCTTTAGTATGTTTAAACCCCAATTCACCTTATGTACAAGCATTAGGTGTAGTCCTTATCTTCACCACATTGTTAAACTTGACAAAGTAGAATTTAAGCTTTTTAAGGCTTTCATTCACCAACTTTATCTTAGGAAGTTCCTTAGGAGCTTCGATTTTGACGGGTAATGCATCAGAAGGTTTACTGGTAGTATCGAACATATGCAACCAGAAAGCTTGTTCAGCCGACAATTCTTGTTGTGGAGTAAAAAGTTTCCCAAAATCTTCAGTTAGTCTATTTAACTTTTCATAATCAATAGGTTTATGAGAAATGTTTTTATTAATAACCTCTAGTTCCTTTGCTTTTTCAAACATTTTGATCGACTCTCTTATTCCAAAATCAATGTTTCCTCATCATCAATCACAGGCATAGCAACATGTTTAGCAGAAATAACAATACCATCATACAAGGTTGGTTTAATCCGCTGAGCTTTCTTGAGATAAAACAGATTTTGATAACCTAGAGCTTGTTTGTGTATATTATCATAAAAAACTTAAGGCTTTGTTAACATGTGCACTGTTTGAGCAGATTGACCCACTTTAAAAATAATATTATCAAGTTCCTTTATCTTCTTTTCCAAATCAATTTCATTTTCCATATATTTATTTTCTTTTTCTTTGGATTCATTTTTGAAAATAGTGAATGTTTGCAATAAACATTCCTTTTCTTTGATTTGTTTAGAAAGATTTTGCTCAAGTGAGTCAACTTGTTCTTTCAGTGCAAGCTTTTCTTTAATCATATCATCCATTTGAGAATCAATCATTTTTTCACGACTGCTTAAATCAATATTAAGACGTTGTTCAAAAGTTTTGACTCGTTCTTTATATCTCTCTAGCTCAGCGGTTACTGATTCATTATTTTGTTCCTTATTAGCCTTTTCCCAATTATTTACATGATTAATCATTTGTTTCGACATTTGTTCAATCACAGATAAGATCATTGAATCTTGTTGTGCCTGCAAATTAGTATCTTGAACATTTGCCTGTTGTGTTTCTTGCAAATATTGAGAGTACGGAATGATATTGCTATCACTTGTTATCTCATTATCTGTAACATCCACAACTGGTGTTTGTTCAAAATCCTGCATTGCATGCACACTTTGATTTTCCATATCATTAAGATAAGTTTCAGAATGAGGTACCTCTGAGATAACGTCAGAACCATAGTTGGAAATATTGGCCATGAGAACCGCTTTTGCATTCGAGATATCATCACAGTCAGAATCATAAGTATCAAGATCCTCAGTCTGAAAAGCAGCATTGTTTGGAATGATTGTCTGAACAGCTTGACCGTCTGGAACCCCTGGATCTGCAAGAAATGCGAGTTGCTCTTCATCCAAAATTTGTCCAGCTTCCTGAGCTTCAGCTAACATTGCTTTTTCCTTATACCATGCTGCATTCCTTGGTCGCTTAGGCTGAGTGCATTGCCTAGCCATATGTCCTTCACCTTGATAGTTGTAGCATTTAACAACCCTTGCCTGTCCACTTGCATTGTTTCCCCCAGAACTAGTAGCATTACTCTTATAACCAGTACCAGAATAACTTTGACCTTGTCTCCCCTGAACTTGTTGCACTGTGACCCTTCCATCTTGAATAGTGGCTTGGTTTCTTAGATTCGAGGAGGTTCTAAGTTGATTATTGGTTGAGGGGAACCTTGAGGAAGCTACAACTGTTAGAAAAGCCATTGCCTTGTTGAGACAAGCAATTAGATCATCTCCTGGAGAGAATACAGGAACAGCAAAACTTGAGTCTACAAGAGGTGACTCAGTCATTGGTTGTGTAGAAACTTGTGGTGATTGATAAGCAATTTGTAGAACAGATGAGGTTTAATGATTCATTTGAGACTAATATGGATATGATGGTGGAACGGATGAATGATTGAATTGAGGTTGTGATGGATAAGTAAATGAGTAATGTTGAGTGGGATAAATTGATCCATATTGAGATGGTTGAAACTGTTGTTGAAACTGAGGATTGTTGTATGAAGACTGATAAGTGTTGAAGTGAGGTGGTGTCATCTGCTGATTTGCAACAAATGCAAGTGGATCTTGATTGCGTTCACGCAGAAGACAGACTTCATTTGCAAGGAGTTCGTGTTGTTTAAGATATGCATGAAGCTAATCAAAGTTGGTAGTATGCAAATCTTTTACAAGCTTGACATCAGTCACAAACTTACTCCATTCAGGTGGAATACTATTTAAGAACTTGGTATTAACTTGAAATTGTTCCATTTTCATGTTGTAGATGTTCATGTCATTAATCAGCTGAGTGAATCTCAAGTAATACTTATGAAGTGATTCCCCCTTGATGTGAGTAAACTTATCAAATGCATCATACAGTTTACACTCTCTTTCCTGCTTTAGTAAAGAGGTTACCTTGCATCAGTAATTGAAACTTTCTCCATAAAATCCTGCAATCTGTATGATTAACAAGTGAATAGATATCTGCTGGTAGACCTTAAAGAATGATATTGGTTGCCTTCATATCACAATCAGCTTGAATTTTCTCAACAACAGATAATTCAGCTATTTATTTGTTCTGAGTCTATCCATTCTCTTCAACAGGAAGGCCAAAGGAGTGGACCGTTTTCAATCTGATCAGTTCATTTTTGTGCTCTCTGTTTTGCATGTATAATTCCATTCTACTTTTCCAAGAATCATACAGTTCCTTGTCCAACATTAGTGGACGATTGTCAGCACCGGAGAGTATCATGTACTCAGCAAGAGTATTCTTTTGTCCACATGGAATAACTGAATCCATAAATGTGATAAGATAAAAATGATCGTACAGTAATTGGAGGTTGTTATGTTAAAGTGAGGTTTGGTTACTAAAATTGAGTCTTTGGAATACACGGGATTTTACAATTCTTGATAAAATCGAGAAATCAAGTTTTTACGGGATTTTACAAATCAAAGAACAACCGTATAATTCACCTAATGAAAGTGTATAGTTCTCCCAAGTAAAGCGTATAAATTACTCAAGAAAATGATGTATAAATCGCCTAAAGATGATGTATAAATCGCCTTAGGAAATAAACGTATAAATCGCCTGAGTAAAACAACGTATAAATCGCCTTAGTTCAAGAACGTATAAATCGCCTTTGGGAATTAAATGTATAATTCGCCTTCACATACACGTATAAATCGCCTTTGGAAATTAAACGTATAATTCACCTTCACAAACACGTATAAATCGCCTTTGGAAATTAAACGTATAATTCGCCTTCACAAACACGTATAAATTGCCTTTGGAATTTAAACGTATAATTCGCCTTCACAAACACGTATAAATCGCCTGAAGAGAAAAAACGTATAATTCGCCTAAACGTATAATTCGCCCAATACACTTCGAAACTCAAAAATCTTAAAAAGACTCATTTTTTGACGTTTTTACCTAATTTTTCTTGTACTTCTTACCTATCTAAGACTATTAGAACCTTAAAAACACAAACTTTAACGTTTTTGACACTAAAAGTCTAAAGTCAAGAGTCTTGGTACAAAAACACATTTTCTAACCAAAAAGGACTAAAAGTAAAGTTGTTTGATGGTTTTCAAAGATTTTCTTGTACTTCCTGCCTAAACTAGATAAATAAGAAGGAAAGTTTTAAAGGCTTCTTCTTTTTTCTATAGTTTTTAAACCCTCAAAAGATGAAAACCTTTTGAATGGTTACATTATGTGAGCGCGAATGTTATTTAATAGATCTATTCGGGAAACGACCTCCCCGTTCGGGTGACTTGCTATCACCGAGAACGAACGATATAGCATGTCGAATTTAGGGATGTTTTCGGGTTGAACATCTATTCGGGCAGAAATTGCAATATATAGTTTAATTGCAAGAAAGATCGTCGAGCTTCAGTGTCATGAGCTTAGTGTAAATGTAATCTAGTTTTGTGATGCGTGCATGTGTTGCATTATCACGGGAAAAGTCTTGCGGTCCTGCATATTATGATTTATCAAACCTATGAATTCACCAACAATTTTGTTGACGTTTTTAAGCAATGTTTTCAGGAGATCAATAGGCATGGGATGCCAGGGATGCATTGGGTTATATTTTGGATTGCACGCTTAAAGATTTAGGTGCACCATAACTTTTGTAATATTCATCAATGAACAAGTAAAGCTATAGGCTTTTGTATTAAGTCTTTCAATTAAATCCAATGTATCATTTTAAACGACTTTTTGTGTTGTTCTTATATATCTTGTGCTATTGATCTTGAAGTAACACGCCCCGGACCCTTATTCCGCTGCGACACAATTTGGGGGTGTTACAAAAAGACCCGGCCCAATACCGAGCTATGCTATACTAAACGATACACGGGGGTGACCGAGTCTTTTTCATAATCTTAACACAGTTGATATGGTACTCCGTTATCTGATCATGGTTCCTCAAAATCCTTTGTCATATTATTATTCAACTCATACTCCTCGTAAGTCTTGATTCCTTGGATATCAAAAGTAAATAGTTCCGTGTTGATTTTAAGGAGATAGTTGAATTCATTGAATTCTTTACACAAGGGTGTCTCAAATTCAAATAAGTTGTCTTTGATCTTGAAAATGTTAGCAATATCATCGGGGTTATCATCTTCATTAGTTTCTATTTCTTCATGGTCATCAAAAAGCTGGTAGAATTTTTGAATGAACTTTTCTACCAAGTTTTCTCAAGTAGTAACTGAGCCTATACAATTCTTTTTAAACCATTCACTTGCGGCACCTACAAGTGAGATAGGGAAGACGCTAAGCCTAAATCGACCCTGACTCACCCCTTTTATTTTGAGTGGCCTAACTACTTCAAGAAAATTGTCAATGTGTTCAAACCCGTTTTCTCTAATTATCCCATTGAAAGTAGTGTCCCGTATTTTCATTAGAAATGTTCCTTGTATTTCAAGAAAACTCTTTTCGACCATTTTTCCTTCATTATCATTAGAGAGGAAGTTCTTTCGGCTAACGAAAATATATTCATTTGGATCCGCCATTGTTCTCGTAGTATCTTCTTTAAACAACTAGCTCTGATAAGTATAATCTGTCACAAAGGTGAAAATATCAGCATAATTTGCTCTTGAAGAAAAATAGAAAATTAGGCATGAAAATCAAATATGGAGAGTCAGTTTCTGTTATCAGATGATCAATGCGCCGTATTCAATAGATCTGAATACGCCGTATTAATCTTTTGGACGAATACGCTATATTGGATAAGAAAGTTGAATACCGTATCCAATGGAAGTGAATACGCCATATCAGGTTATCGACTAGAACAGTGTATTTAGAAAACAATTAAACTAATAAACAGTTAAACTAATAGGCAATTAAACAAACAAATATACAAGCAAATATACAGAATTATACACTAATCTAGATTACACTAATCATAATGGTTAGATTAATCTAATGTCAAAAACCAAAATATCAAATAAAAATCAAGATTAAATTCACTCCCCGGCAACGGCGCCAAAAACTTGATGTGTCGTTGTATGGTTGTAATTTATGTTTTAAGTTTTAAATTTATATTTTTCCGACTTAACCAAAGACAACACTTTAACGGGCAATGTACCCGGTCAGATGGGAGTTTCGTAGCATGTAGGGTGTCGAGCACTAAGAGCAAGAAACAATCTTTGAATTTATTAATATTTTAGTTATCTAAACTAAGTTAATTCTATTCTATGTTAAACCTATGTTAAACCTATGTTAATCCTAAATCTAACGGATAAGGGGGTTTTCAGCCTGAGAGACTGGCACGGGTTTTGTGGTGACTAAAATCAACTTAAGACACTAAAACACACGCAAGCAAATTAACAGAAGATAAAAGAGCGGTCTAGCCAAATATAAGAAAACTGTATTAACCATTATTAATCCAATCAGAACGTTGGTTTGTTTATTTAGTGCAATGATTACTTATCTCGAGGCGGCATATCATTCTTAAGACTTAGGCGGTACTTCTTCCTAAGACCTAGATACGAAGAATTCTGTCACAATTAAACGTATCCGCATAAAGCATCCTTATTTGCTGATTATAATCTATCTTAGGGATTAAAGCAATGGTGATCTTGTTAAACCCTAGCTCATAGAGACTTTACCCACTTACTGCTTAAAGGCAATTCATACACTAGTAGTCCACTAACCAAGTCTTTACCAATTAATTGAGAACGTACTCGTTGATCCCAAGGGTCACCTGCCGGTCCAACTAAGCTCACAATCTAAGGGCAAAGATAGGTTATTATTCGTGATCCTATTGGTCTAGATGTATAAATCACTATATGGAGAGCCATCCCGGCATCTAGATTACTTGGTCCGTATCACTAGATCCAGTTGAATGATAGGTCGCATACAAAAGCACGTAAACAAGTATAAACTGATAAACATAAACAAGCAATCAACAATAAATTAAGCAATCGAGATAAACAAACCAAACATTCAGATCTTCATAATAATGGCTAATACCCGAAGGTATTAGCCTTCAAACGTCATAATCAATACAAGAGTAATAATTTAGCTAAGCTAAACTAACCGAGTTAACTAATGATACCAAAAACTGAACGATTACAAGAGTATAGGAGATTACAAGTTGTTTCTTATAAAATTAATCACGTTGCAAGACCTCTTATGCTCTTCTTCTCCTCTGAAAATCGACTTTTATGGTTTAGGTATCGAAAATATGATTTAGCACACTTAAAATTCGTTTTTGAGTTTTCTATTTATAAGGTCTGGAAAAAGGTCGATACGGCGTATCGAAAGTCTTCGATACGGCGTATTGGGGATTTCTTGGAGCAGGGACCACGTTTAATATCTTCCAGAATATTTTATGTCCATATAGCTTGAATATGGCGTATTGGTCTTTCCTGGATACGGCGTATTGGATCTTATTTCCTTCGTGGTCTTTAGTGAAGTGCAGGCACATATACGTCGTGTCTTCTTTGATGGATACGGCGTATTGGTTGTCAGAACAATAATCTTCAAATATCTTCGTTTAAGCTCCAGAATGCGTGCCTTCTAGTTAACTTTCACCAAGTACTTCATAATTACTGCAATTCTCAAATACAAACGATTAAGTAACAATTCTTTGCAATAATTATATAAAATAAGTTATTTACATAAGATAAATGATGCTATAAAAGTGACGTTATTTGATGTCATCATTACCTCAACTCCATCATGTGTGAAACAAGCTTCGACAACGACCGGTATTAGAGTTATATTACAGTACAGTAATATTTAACACTTATTTATGTTTTCATCAAAGTTAAAAGTATATCCCTTTTAGTTGTTCATATTTAACACTTATTTATCTTTTCATCAAAGTTAAAAGTATATCCCTTTTAGTTGTTCATATTTATTTGTATATATACAATAATTATATAAATGTAACCAACTGCGCTAGCTCAGTTGGCCATCAAGGGTAACCTTGAGGAGGTATCTTTGGAAATGTCTCATGTTCGAGTCTCACCATGGACCTTCAGGGGCGAAAATAAATAAAAGCAGGAGTGGGGTTTATCTCTTAAAGCGAAGATTCAAGGCTTGTGAACTGCCCAAATAAATATCACTGTGTGCTCGAATCACTAACTAACTAACTTGCGGTTAAAAAAACTGCAAAAAGATTTTAGCCTAATATTAACTTATCATATAACTGTAAAAAAATTATTTAGCTAATTTCCACAATTCCACCTATCTTCACTCTCACTTGATAAATAACAGTAGTGTAGCCAATAGATTTCGCAATATCAACCTATTATTGCTTTACTAATGTATCGTCAAACGTTGACTTCAATGCATTAGTCTATTTTTAACTCATTTTTAATCATTTTTTAACATCTTCAATGAAAAAGCTCTAATAATATAGACACCATAAATCTTGATTGTACGACTATGTTATCAATCTTGATTTGATATTTTCTATCCAGCATGAAAATATCTTGTTATGAAAAAAGTGAGTGTGACTTGGACTTTTAAGTTTGTACGACTTCTAGTTATACAAAGTGTTTGGGAAAAATGTTGACATAGGTAACATCTTACTATCATACATCTTAAATCAAGTCTTCTAACAAAATCTATTCATATTTCAAGTTGTAGAATTTGCGTTAAACGTGCGCATTTGTATTATTGTATTGTGCTACTCTTTTCTGAACATCATCATGTTTGACTTTTTGGTAGTGTGTTGTTTGATTCGCACAACTATCGAATGTCAAAATAAATGCTACTTACAACGAGTACTCATTCGAACAGTTTCATTCGAACAGTTACAACGAGTATATATTTCATCTTTGCCGTTAAAAAAAAAACAACGAGTACTCATTCGAAGTTTCGAACAGTTTTGCATTGCTAGCGTATACTCTCTTTTATTATAAAAATCATTGTCCACATTTTTATTTTTGAACTTGTCGACTTGTTCACTTTCAATTTTCATTAACGAAAAGAAAGTTTTGTGGGCGAGAATAATATATGAATATTAGCGATGGTAAAAAACTTCAAACTCGAAAGAGAATCCAATACCCGACTCCAATTTGACCGGGGAATTCTCGATTTGACCAGGTATGAGGACGGAGGTGGGGAATCCCTGGTAATAAAAAGCGGGTATGGAGGGAGGGATGGTAATACCTTCGGGTCCCCAAAACCCTCCCCAAACCCGTCCCCAAATATCTTTACTGTATATATACAATTATATATCTATAAAATAATTGAAATACTATCAATCGATGGTTACTATTCCATTTGAAAATAACCTTCCAAAAGGAACCCTCGTATGTTAATGTTGATACTGGGCGTGAATGTTGACGTTGTTAATGTTATTTGGCATCACTGTATTGTGTTATTTTTAATGATTGCACAATTTAAAATATATTTAAAATGTTAATTTTGTGGGGGGAAATCCCCGATTCCCCATTGGGATCCTCATTCCCCGTCGGAGATGGACATGGAATAGTTGATACCATCCCCATCCTCGAAGTTCAATGCCTATTCTCATCACCGTCCTTATTCCTGGCGCGTTGCCATCTTTATATATATGATTGGTTGATAATGATATATTTTTTTTTAATTATGCGTTTTTTGTTTGAAAACAATAATTTTAAAACGTGTGAAGTGGTTATATGCAAATATTCACTAAAAAAAGTTTTGTTCACAAGTAATTATATGCTTTTTTTATATTCCGTAGTATGTTTTCTTAAATGCTTAACACATGGCTATATGTCTTAATTTACGTATACTAGTTGGTTACCCGTGCATAGCGGCGGCAATAAAATTTTTACTAACTCAACTATTTACGCAATTTCCTACCCGCTTAGTAATTTTATTTCACAACACTTTGAATGTATGTGTTCGTTGTATGTGTTCATTTGAGTTTCCCGTAGCTTTCCCGCAATACCATATTAATATCATCATTCTCGCATGTAAAAAGACAACTCTCTCCGAAAGTATAAAGTTTTAACGTATCAAGTTCATATTTAATTAAGGTTAAAGTTGTAAAATATACAAATCAACATAAAATAAACCCGCTAAAAATGTAAAAAACAAAAAATTATAAAATATATCAAAATGGATGTATTTCAATTTGAAAATAGAGGTGAATTTTTAATCAAAATGTGACACATGTCACTTTATGACGTGGTTTCTTAAAATGAGATGGATGGTCAAGATTACACCTCCTTATCTTAATTTTTCTTATCTTAATTTTTAATGGGTCCACATTATAAATGTTTTATATATTAGTATAGAAGTATAGATTATTGCTTTTGTAGTAAACTTGTCGTTTTATCCGTCAACACGTTATATCTGATGAGTCAACAAACTGAAAATGTAATTCTTTGATTAAATTTTATTTAATATAAAAAATTCTATTTTAAAATGTAAAAGAGTAGCCACCTCAGCAATTTGAAGAGAATGGTGTATGTGATTTTGATCAATGAATTTTGCAGCGAGAAAGGTGGTGGTTGAGCTGGCCCATTGATATCGTGCTGTCCGTTTATCCAATTATTTTTATATAATTTCTCATTTAATCGTTAATAAAAAGTAAACTATTCACTTTACTCCCCTCTGTTTGTTTATAAGAACTTTTTAGTCCACCAAAGCTTCAATGACACACTCTTGTATTATGGAGCAGAACTGTCAACCTGATCAGTTGGAAAATCCTCTTTCTCAGGAGACAGAAATCAGGTGTCGATCCTTACTTATTAAAATTTTGTTTTGAAGTATAACTTTACTTGTTTTGAAATACTTAGGGTGAGAATACATTGTTTGCGTTTACTTACGGACACATGTACTTTAAAGTTTTACGTAGTGCCTAAGTTACCCTATTGCCATGAAGTCCCTACTAGCATGAACCGTTAATTACTTTGTGTCAGCATGAATGTTTTGGATAGATCTATTGGGGTTGACAACCCCTCTCCGAGTATGTAACAACGGATTACCATGTCAAACGGGCGTATTTCATTTGAGGTAGTACTAGGATGTTTTGGCAACATCAAACTCCAGGGCAACAACATGTAACAACTTGAACTCTGGTTAATACCCACATTTATACCCAATACCCAAAGTTTTATTAAACTTTACCCAAATTGTCATTGTTAGTCATATTGTACCTTAAATAAATCAACTACACACTACACTTTACAAATATTACATCTACACTTAACCTTTATACACTATAGCTTCAAGTAATGCATGAAATGAACACAAAATATCAAAGATATTTTTCCAAGCCATTTCCTTCCCCCTATTTCGTGTATAAGGCAGCCTAGGGAGACAAGGAGCACACTAAAACCTTACTAACTCATTGTACATCACTAGCTCATGACTATAACACATTTTGACAAAGACTATCCCCTAAAACCCTCCCCTTATTTCCCTTCCCATGTTTCCCTTGGTCTTGGTCTTCAACAAGTGGTCTTGACTAACTCTTGGCATATATATACTAGCATACTAGAAGAGATAAAACATACATACACTCTCTTGACCAAAAATCAACACAAACCCTCTCTTTGGTGCTCTCTTTACCCACGGCAAACAAACCCCCCTTTACATAATCCATACAAATTTTTCTTCAACATATATAAGTCATCACACATCATTTCTAAGATATACAAAGATGTTTGCAAGCCTTGGTTAACCATTTACAAGTATTGAAACAAAGAATGAAAGATTAGGGTTTCATTGATTTTAGGGTTTCTTTGATTTTGCAAGCTGGGGTTTGGTCTCTAAACAAGAGTTTATACTTTGTTGTTCATCATATTGCATCACTATAAGGTTATCTATAAACCTTTATGTCTTTACTTTTATCATTTTTATGTGTTTACATGTTCTATATAACTAAATCACCATTTAGGGTTTTAAACATGTTAAATGGATAACTTACTTGTGGTTATGATTTTGAACACTTTTACATATGTTGTGTAGTTGATAATATCATAGAATTAGAATAAGTAATTTTAAGTATGGTAACTATGTTTGTTTAAAGTTTATAAAAAGTTTATGTATAAAATACTTGTTAAGTTATAAAACAGTATATAAGTACCACCAAAGTTATATAAATAAACCCAAAAGTATACTATAAGGGCATGTTTTGGTTCTTATTTGTAACAGCTATATTTCATACTTAATACATTATAGTACATTTCGTTTCTCATGACGATTCTAAAAAGATTAAGAAACTCGAAAAATCAGGAAATTAATAACGAAAAAAGATACGGTAAAAACAAGTTATACGTTAATAAACGGAGTCGTTAGAAAGAAATTTTATAATTTTCTTAAATGATTATTCTAAACTAGTCACAGTTTGGAATTTTTAACAATTATATTACATATTTTTAGGAGATTTACCAAAAAATCGATATAGGAATAAGTTTTTTGTCAAGTAATAACGAACCAGAGTATGAATTCGACGTGTTTTCGAATGTAAACTTTTATAAAACCAATTTTTTTAAAAGTTACTATTCATGTACAGTATCAATTTATTTTTGTAAACATCATAAAATCAAGTAGAACTTTCATTAAGAGATAAGTTTGCGTTAATCGAAAGAAATCACATAAAACGGAGCTTATGACGCTATAAATATAACGTGTTAACAGGTTTTACGAATAATTAAAACTTAAAAATATCTTTATAACTGGTTGTGCAACGAGTAAAATGTTACCTGTTCATTTAGAGGTTAAAATATGAAAATATCAAATTATGTATTAACAGTACTAATACAGAATACACTCCATTATTAATTAAGCAATGCGATATAAACTGTGGACATCAGAAACTTCAAAATCGGAACTTAAAACGCGAAAGTTACGCCGTATAATAAAACTCGGCTAATTATAAACGTTTCATTTATCCAGAGTACTCATTATTGTGGTCTCGGATAGATATACCAAGCCAAGTTATAAAGTCTACAACATCACCGGCACACTCATATTTTGTGGAATTTGGGTAAACATTTGGAAACGGATAAGATTAAATCCTCACAATATCTAATAAGGGTTATAGTGTGCAGGTTATGTAACAAGTAATTTCACAAAAGTATGCTTGAAAAAAAATTAAATTTGAGTATAACTTAAGCATTTTAGTGTAAAAAATAGGACAAGTATACATTCTAATTCTCATCCCCCCACTTGAATTACACAATGTCCTTGTTGTATAGATAAAACATTAAAAACGGGAATTAAAATAATTAGAATAAGAAACTCTCCTGATATTTGCTCGGTTGATTCTTCATGTAGATTTATTTAGCAAGAATGTGTGTTAGCAACACACATTAGATTCTAGAAAATACTCTACCAACGTTCGTCGATTTCCTTTCACGAGGTCATGTTCAAAATTTAGGAAAAACTATGCATTCCTATCTTGGTACCTACGGTTAATTTAAATAAGTTAAATAAACTATACAGGAAATCAATACGTCGTATCCATAAACTAGAATACGCTGTATCAAGAAACATGTAAAAAGTATCTAAATACGGGTCAGTCTGTTGAATACGCCGTATCGTGTGTATGAATACGCCGTATTGACAAAACTGACAATAATGTTTAAAGTGCATAAAAATAAATGACTGATAACGTCCAAACATTCAATACGCCGTATGGTATGGAGCGGATACGCCGTATTGATGTCTGGGAAGATAGACTCGATAAAAATAAATAACAATTCGGGTTGTCTCCCGAGAAGCACTTTTGTTTTAGTTAGTCTTTAAGTTAGAATTTTTCCGTCCTTTATTCGGCTCTTGTTACCATCCATCCTTCGTCCATCATGCGAAAGATTTCTTGGTATGCTTGGCATGCATCTTTTCTTGTACTCGTCAAATCTTCGTATTCATCTTCTTTAACAGCAACATACTCTTCGTCTTGTCCGAATGAATACTTGATCATCTCGAATCTTCTTACAGTGCAAACCGGCAACTCATGAGTTTCATTACCACATAACTCATATCTTTCATCATTTTCATGTTCATTCTCATATTCCTATTCATTACGATCACCGTTGGTATAGTCAAAGTTATTCCAACTTTTCCAACCTTCATTATTCAGTTAAACATCTTCATCGTTTAATCCTTCCATGATAGTCTTATTTCTTAAAGCTTCTTCTTTCAGCTTGCTATCATTCAAAGCATCGTACCATTCTAAATCTTGGTAATGGAGCGTGTTTCCTACTATGTAAGCTCCTAGTAAGTTTCCTCCATTACAATATCCATCTTCTCTCCAGCTACAGGTAGGCCACTCTGAATACCCACTTTTATAATTAGATGGCTTACAATGATGTTTAATTGGACTTGGTTCTTTCCATACTCCATTCTCCGTCCATGGTTTTTCGTGTACCCATGGCACGTTTTTATTCCATTTATAAATCCAATCATCCTTGTATTCGTCATAAGTCTTGAATCCCACAATATCACAAGTAAGGACATCCGGGTCTATCTTGAGTAGGTAATTGAACTCTATGAAATTTTCGCACATCGGTGTTTCATAATCGAACAACTTTGTTTCAATCCTAAAAATTTCACCGATTTCTTGTTCATCATCCCAATTAGTTACTTCAAGATCGAAAGTCTTTTCATTTGTTGGCTTAATTTCATCGCTTCCCAATTTCCAGTAATCCCACAACGCTCCTTTAGTGAATAAATTCATCGTCATATAGTTCATAAACTTTGAGGCCAACCAATTTTCGAACTCCGAATTAGTAGGGTCCCACTTAATTATGGGTGTGTTAATTTTGCCAGTGCAGGAAGGCGGGTAGTATTTTCTAAAAAAATTAGCAGTTAAATCGACCCAACTAGTAATTGATCCTTTAATTCCATCAAACCATCTCCATGCATCTCCAACCAATGAGATTGGGAAAACAACAACTCTAAGTTTATCCTAATTTACATTCGGTAAATCAATTGGGTCAACAATTTTTAGAAAGTATTCGATATGCCCGACTGCGTCTTCCCCATTAGTACCACTAAAGGCATTATTGTGCAAATCATCAAGGAATTTTCCCTTCAGCTCATAAGCATTCTTTCCATTTACCATAATGCTTGCAATCTCTGAATAGTAATTTGCTTGGTCATTAGTCGCAAATCCTTTCATAGTTGATTTCTTTTCTTTATATGTCATTCTTTAGTCTACTAGCTCTGATAAGCACGATCTGTTACAAAGGTAAAAATAACAGCAGAATTTGTTCTAAAGAAAGTTAAAAAAAAATAGGCATGGAAATCAAATACGAAATCTTAAATTCTGATTCTGTATCAAATGATCAATACGCCTTATTCAATAAAACAGAATACGTCGTATTAATCTTTTGAACGAATACGCTGTATTGGATAGAAAGTTGTATACGCTGTATTCAATGGAAGTGGATATGCCGTATCGGTTTATCGACCAAACAGTGTATTATGAAAAACAATTACATACGCAAACAATTAAACACACAAATGTACAAGCAAATATACAGAATATATAGAATTATACACTAATCCTAAGGGTTAGATCTAATCTAATAATAAAAACTAAAATATCAAATAAAAATCAAAATTAAATTTTTACTTCCCGGCAACGACGCCAAAAACTTGATGTGTCGTTGTGTGGTGTTAATTTTATGATTTCAAGTTTTAAATTTATATTTTGCCGACTTAACAAAAAATAACACTTTAACAGGCAGTGTACCTGGTCGGTGGTAGTTTCGTGGTAAGTAGGGTGTCGATCACTAAGAGCGAGAAACAATTTTTCAATTTATTAATATTTTGGTTATCTAAACTAAGTTAACTCTATTCTATGTTAAACCTATGATAAACCTATGTTAATCCTGAATCTAACGGATAAGGGAGTTTTCAGCCTGAGAGACTGGCACGGGTTTTATGGTGACTAAAATCAACTTAAGACACTAAAACACACGCAAGAAAATTAACAGAAGATAAAAGAGCGGTCTAGCCAAATATAAGAAAACTATATTACACATTATTAATCCAATCAGAACGTTGATTTGTTTATTTAGTGCAATGATTACTTATCTCGAGGCGACATATCATTCTTAAGATTAAGGCGGCACTTCTTCCTTAAACCTAGACACGTAGAATTTTGTCACAATTAAACGCATCCGCATAAAGCATCCTTATTTGCTGATTATAATCTATCTTAGAGATTAAAGCAATGGTGATCTTGTTAAACCCTAGCCCATGGAGACTTTACCCACTTACTGCTTAATGGCAATTCATACACTAGTAGTCCACTAACCAAGTCTTTACCAATTAATCGAGAACATACTCGTTGATCCCTAGGTCACCTGCTGGTCTAACTATGCTCACAATCTAAGGGCAAAGATACGTCGTTATTTGTGATCCTATTGGTCTAGATGTATAAATCACTATATGGAGAGCTATCCCGGCATCTAGATTATTTGGTCTGTATCACTAGATCCAGTTAAATGATAGGTCGCATACAAAAGCACGTAAACAAGTATAAATTGATAAACATAAACAAGCAATCAACAATAAATTAAGCAATCGAGATAAACAAATCAAACATTCAGATCTTCATAATAATGGCTAATACCCGAAGGTATTAGCCTTCAAACGTCATAATCAATACAAGAGTAATAATTTAGCCAAGATAAACTAACCGAGTTAACGAATGATACCAAAAACTGAACGATTACAAGAGTATAGGAGATTACAAGTTGTTTCCTATGGAATTAATCACGTTGCAAGACCTCTTATGCTCTTATTCTCCTCTGAAAATTGACTTTTATGGTTTAGATATCGAAAATATGATTTAGCACACTTAAAACTCGTTTTTGAGTTTTCTATTTATAAGGTCTGGAAAAAAGGTCGATACGGCGTATCGAAAGTCTTCGATACGGCGTATTGGGGATTTCTTAGAGTAGGGACCACGTTTGATATCTTCCAGAATATTTTATGTCCTTATAGCTTGAATATGGCGTACTGGTCTTTCTTGGATACGACGTATTGGATCTTATTTCCTTCGTGGTCTTTAGTGAAGTGCTGGCACATATACGCCGTGTCTTATTTGATGGATACGGCGTATTGGTTGTCAGAACAATAATCTTCAAATATCTTCGTTTAAGCTTCAGAATGCGTGCCTTCTAGTTAACTTTCACCAAGTACTCCATAATTACTGCAATTCTCAAATACAAACGATTAAGTAACAATTCTTTGCAATAATTATATAAAATGAGTTATTTACATAGGATAAATGATGCTATAAAAGTGACGTTATTTGATGTCATCATTGCCTCAACTCCTTCATGTGTGAAACAAGCTTCGACAACGACCGGTATTAGAGTTATATTACAGTAATATTTAACACTTATTTATGTTTTCATCAAAGTTAAAAGTATATCCCTTTTAGTTGTTCATATTTAACACTTATTTATGTTTTCATGAAAGTTAAAAGTATATCCCTTTTAGTTGTTCATATTTATTTGTATATATACAATAATTATATAAAAAAGTATCTATACTGCAAAAGTGTAACCAACTGGGATAGCTCAGTTGGCCACCAAGGGTAACATTGAGGAGGTATCTTTAGAAATGTCTCAGGTTCGAGTCTCACCATAGACCTCCAGGAGCAAAAATAAATAAAAGCAGGAGTGGAGTTTATCCCCTAAGGCGAAGATTCAAGGCTTGTGAACTGCCCAAATAAATATCACTGTGTGCTCGAATCACTAACTAACTAACTTGCGGTTAAAAAAACTGCAAAAAAGTGTTTAAGGATTTTAGCCTAATATTAACTTATCATATAACTAAAAAAATTATTTAGCTAATTTCCACAATTCCACCTATCTTCACTCTCACTTGATAAATAACAATAGTGTAGCCAATAGATTTCGCAATATCAACCTATTATTGCTTTACTAATTTATCGTCAAACATTGACTTCAATGCATTAATATATTTTTAACTCATTTTTAATCATTTTTAACATCTTCAATGAAAAAGCTCTAATAATATAGACACCATAAATCTTGATTGTACGACTATGTTATCAATCTTGATTTGATATTTTCTATCCAGCTTGAAAATATCTTGTTATGAAAAAAGTGAGTGTGACTTGGACTTTTAAGTTTGTACGACTTCTAGTTATATGAAAGTGTTTGGGAAAAATGTTGACATAGGTAACATCTTATCATACATCTTAATCAAGTCTCTTCTAACAAATCCCTTAAATCTATTCATATTTCAAGTTGTAGAATTTGCGTTAAACTTGCTACTCTTTTTTGAACATCATCATGTTTGACTTTTTGGTAGTGTGTTGTTTGATTCGCACAACTATCGAATGTCAAAATAAATGCTACTTACAACGAGTACTCATTCGAAGTTTCGAACAGTTTTGTATTGCTAGCGTATACTCTCTTTTATTATAAAAATCATTGTCCACATTTTTATTTTTGAACTTGTTCACTTTCAATTTCCATTAACGAAAAGAAAGTTTTGTGGGCGAGAATAATATATGAATATTAGCGATGGTAAAAAACTTCAAACTCGAAAGAGAATCCAATACCCGACTCCAATTTGACCGGGGAATTCTCGATTTGACTAGGTATGAGAACGGGGGTGGGGAATCCCCGATAATAAAAAGCGGGTATGGAGGGAGGGATAGTAATACCCTCGGGTCCCCAAAACCCTCCCCAAACCCGTCCCAAAACAAAGCAAACTATAAAAAGGCACTTTTGGCAATTAGGTATTCCTCCATTTTAGGCGCCGACGGCAAAAGGAACAAAAAAGGGTGATACGTAGCTTTGTTTCCGGTTTGATCGAAAGGAGAAGATAATAACAAATTCACTAATGATAGGTGTTTTCAATCCTATTTTCGGATCTTGGCTATTCTGTTGTTAAATAACGATGTCAATTGGCACAGGTCACCGATCTAATAAAATCCCCGATTCCCCATTGGGATCCCCATTCCCCGTCGGAGATGGGCATGGAATAGTTGATATCATCCCCATCCTCGAAGTTCAATGTCTATTCTCATCACCGTCCTTATTCCCGACGCGTTGCCATCTTTATATATATGATTGGTTGATAATGATATTTTTTTTTTAAATTATGCGTTTTTTGTTTGAAAACAATAATTTTAAAACGTGTGAAGTAGTTATATGCAAATATTCACTAAAAAAAGTTTTGTTCACAAGTAATTATATGCTTTTTTTATATTCCGTAGTATGTTTTCTTAAATGCTTAACACATGGCTATATGTTTCAATTTACGTATACTAGTTGGTTCCGTGCCTGCTGGGGGGGTGCCACCCCCCCCCCCGGGACATAGCGGCGGCAATAAAATTTTTACTAACTCAACTTTTTACGCAATTTCCTACCCGCTTAGTAATTTTATTTCACAACACTTTGAATGTATGTGTTCGTTGTATGTGTTCATTTGAGTTTCCCGTAGCTTTCCCGCAATACCATATTAATATCATCATTCTCGCATGTAAAAAGACAACTCTCTCCGAAAGTATAAAGTTTTAACGTATCAAGTTCATATTTAATTAAGGTTAAAGTTGTAAAATATACAAATCAACATAAAATAAACCCGCTAAAAATGTAAAAAAACAAAAAATTATAAAAATATATCAAAATGGATGTATTTCAATTTGAAAATAGAGGTGAATTTTTAATCAAAAGGTGACACATGTCACTTTATGACGTGGTTTTTTAAAATGAGATGGATGGTCAAGATTGCACCTTCTTATCTTAGTTTTTAATGGGTCTCACATTATAAATGCTTTATATAGTAGTATAGAAGTATAGATTATTGCTTTTGTATTAAACTTGACGTTTTATCCGTCAACACGTTATATCTGATGAGTCAACAAACTGAAAATGTAATTCTTTGATTAAATTTTATTTAATATAAAAAATTCTATTTTAAAATGTAAAAGAGTAGCCACCTCAGCAATTTGAAGAGAATGGTGTATGTGATTTTGATCAATGAATTTTGCAGCGAGAAAGGTGGTGGTTGAGCTGGCCCATTGATATCGTGCTGTCCGTTTATCCAATTATTTTTATATAATTTCTCATTTAATCGTTAATAAAAAGTAAACTATTCACTTTACTCCCCTCTATTTGTTTATAAGAACTTTTTAGTCCACCAAAGCTTCAATGACACACTCTTGTATTATGGAGCAGAACTGTCAACCTGATCAGTTGGAAAATCCTCTTTCTCAGGAGACAGAAATCAGGTGTCGATCCTTACTTATTACAAGGCCGAAGATACTCTAGAAACAACCTCTCTACCTTCGAGTAGGGGTAAAGTTGTTTGCATCTCACCTCCTATATTACCCCGTGGAAAACGAAATTCGATACCTTTGATTTTTTTTACCTTGTTTTACATTACAAATGGGATGAGTCCATGGGTTTTGCTTCGTTACTCGGGGTGTTCATGGTGTGATACAATGCGATACTTTGTGTTGGTTTTGTCTCGTGATTCTAGTTTGAGTTAAGATAATCAATAGCTGGATATTACTTAGAATCATGTAATTATTTTTCAAAAGAAATTACTCGACCTTAATGCTTCAGTATCATGAATTTATGTTTGCGATAAGTCCAAGTGTTTGTTATTAATTTAGGCACAAATTAAGAACCCTTTTAAAATCTTTTTGCTTCTAAGTGTTTAAGTTTTTCTGTATCTTTTCATGCAGATTTTTAATCTCTTATATAGACTTGAAAATTGATTTCTAGTCGGTGAAATTATGAAATTAATCGGTCACTTAATCTCCCTATAATGTTTCTCCATCATAACAATAGTTGTTACACGACTAATGAATCATGGTCATTGAGTTGCGGTTAAAACAACTCTTATATAGGTTAAAGCCATTACAAGTTAGTTTGAAGTCATTTTCAGCTATCGTTGACGAGCTTTGCTTACTGGTGAGCTTTACTCTATGAGTACATGTATTGAAGAGTTCACTCACTAAAAAGAAAAATCCTCTAATGATACTACTCTAGAGTGATATCAATCAGGGTCTACGCAATGAAGAGTGTGACACTGAATTCATCAGGCTGAAAAGATCATACAGAGTATTACTTATTGAAGAGTAAATTCACTAAACTCATCAACTACATGATTTACACTACACCAGTATGTGAGTCAAGACAATTTAGTGACTTGATGGGTATATTTTCCTTACCTCCAGATCCACTATCAAATACGGCAAAGAAACAATCAATTAACACTAAAATTCCACACTTTAATGATATACGTACAAACTTACTAGTCAAGTGTTCCGTGATATTGTCATAGTGATCAACCGTGACTTACAAACAAAGTGTTTTAATATATACTTGTATCATCATAAGGCAATATTTGGTGTACGTTTAAAAAAGTTTGTTAAGCATTACTTTTGTATCACTGGTCATTATATGTTAATTAAAAAACATCTTCTATTTATCAATAACCAAACACAATTATTTTTTATTTGTGCTATTTTCTATCATTCTTTTAATCTTTATTACATATACTGTAGAATCTTGAGTATCATGTTATAGTATCCACATGCATATACACAATTACTATAAACTATGTTACAATTAGTAATATAAATAAAATGATTACAAGACTAACCCTATATTGACACTTTCAATAGGAGAACATTTTAAAAGAAAAAAGATCTTCTAAAATGATTCTTATCCATTTCAAAATCACAATGCCTACTCATCAAGTAACAAAGTACAAGGATACATTTTAAATAACTCAAATAAAGAAGAGGATCAAAGTGCAAATAAAAGAATTGTA
>BQNB010072261.1:2098-29193 GCA_026074375.1 Tanacetum coccineum
TTTTTGTATTTTTTTTATAAGAAGATAAGCAAAATAACTTCACACGGAAGGATCTTCAAACACAAATTGTCAAATGGCTCAACAATCGTATACAATCCTCCCCGGCATCGGCGCCAAAAATTGATTGAAAGCCCTTTACTATATATAAATATAAGTAAATATATAAATATATAATAATGAGAATCAAAAAATCTCAATTGTAGTAAACCGGGAGTATGATTCCCGGGTCGTTATCCCCAACGAGGAATGCAATTGAAAGTCGAGAGTCATTTTGATAATCGATGCTTGAATGGAACAAGATTATGATTGGATTTCTAAAGCTACGGGAAAATTAAGGCAAACACTTAAAAACAATTAAGGGAAAAACAAATTTTACTAAAAACGCAAACCGGAATTCAATAAAACGCGACAAATAAGCAAGCACGCTAAAATTAAATCCTAAATGATTTTCTAAAGTTTTCCTAATCCTAATTGATTATTTAAAAGAAAATGCTAAGGAAATTCTAAACCGAGGGTGAATATTTTTCTATTTTTTTTATTTTTTAAAGTTTTTAATAAAAATTAATGATTAAAAATACTAAACGTTGACTTAAAAATCTAAGAAAATTACTAAAAGTGTATTTAAGCAAGACTGATTCTATAAAAATGAGAACTAAAAATAAGCTGACACAATTAGCCCTAAAAAGTCGGAAATAAGCTACGGCTTATTTATATAAAAAGGAAAACTAAATGTGTTTAAAAGGAATTTAAATGGAGGAAAGTTTGAAAAAGACCCAAGGGCGCAGTTGGATGGAGTGTGTGTAGTGTGAGACGTGTGTGTGCTAGGCAAGGGGTCACAGGTTCGAATATGTGGCCTCTTGTTTTATTTTTCTTTATTTTTAAAACTTTTTAAAATCAAACTTGTAAAACAACTTATAAAAGAATAAAAGACGCACCTTGAGACGTAAAAGTCTTAAGGGCGCAGTGGTTAGTGGTGCGTTGTGTTGTGTGTTATAAAGGTTGAAACTAGGTTGAGGTCAGGGGTTCGAGCCTTGCTCACCCCTGACTTCCTTGGTTTCCCTTTTTTTTTGCAAAAACTTTAAAAAGCAAAGTTGTAAAACAGCTTAAATTAAGCAAGTTTTACAAAAGCTACTTTATATGAAAATCACTAAATAAGCTAGAAATTGAGCTTAAACTATGACAGAAACACTTAAACACTTTTTAAACTTTTTTCTTTTTCAAAGCTTAAACTACTAACAAGCTGAAATAAGCTAAGGACTTAATAAGCTATAAGCACCCTATAACTAATCTAACAATCTAAGCAACTAATAAGCAAAAAAGATTAAGCAATAAGCTGAAAATCAAATTAAGCACTTATAAGCAGGTAGGAAACCAAACAGAATGTCTAGCTATTTTTTAGCATGAAAATAGAACCTTATGGAAAATTAGCTAATACCACCTTAAAGCTCAGCTTGTAAGCTACTCTAAACAACAAACCATAAGCATTTTGAAATCCAATTAAGCTAAGAAAAAGCACAATGAAAAAGCTACTTAGGCTATTTTTGATATTTTTTGGTTTTTCTATGAAAAGCTAAAATAAGCTAGAACCTAACCTAAATAAGCTATGAACTACTAAATATGAACATAATAAGCTAGTTAAGACAGAAACTAAACAAAAACTTATGGCAATAAGCTAAAAATCACAATTAAGCACTTTGATACAACGGTTAACCAAACAGTCTTTAAGGGTACTTTTGAGCTTATAATTCAATAAGCTAAATGATCCTTATGGACTTTTGGCTTATTAACCTTAAAAGAGCACCTAAAATACTAAAACAATAATTGAAAAACATTTTGAAATTTAAATGAACGATAAAAATTCTAAATGAAAACTGTTTATTACCTCAGTGTATGCTGAGTTTACTAAGGTCGTTATCATCCTCTCATTAAGCTAAATATGCTAATTTTAAAACTAAAAACAGATAAACTAATAAACTAATTATAACAATTTAAGCTCAAAAAGATTAAAGGTGACCTACAAACTACTTATATACTAAATTTCAGAAGCTAAAACTTATTCTAATTAGTTTAATTCTAAGCTTTAAAATAGTTGTTTGGCCTTTTTAACTACTGATGCAAATGACACTTTTAATGACAAAACTCAAAACTAAAGAGTGCAGGTTTAAGAACTTGAATTTTACACTTTTAAAACACTAAAACTAAAGCAAGGAGAGCAATAACAACAGCTTAAACAGAAATGAGCTTAAAATGCAAATGAGACAGAACTTAGGCTAACAGTTTTAAACCTTTACTTGCTAAACTTGATTAAATCCTACAAATACCTTAAATCCTTTAACTATAAATCTTAAAATGATGATTTAAGTCAAATTAAAGGACTAAAAGGATCTTAACAGTACTAACTTTAGTTAGTACTGCATTGACCCAAACACCCCTTTAAATCACAAAAACCCATTTTCAGCTTATAGAAATGAGATTTAATGCATAAACAAGTAATACCAGATATTAATAAGCTAATAATAGACCTAATAAGCAGATTTAAACAAACTAATAAGCCAGAACAATAACTAATAATGTACTATCCCTACTATTTTTGAATTTTTGACAGTTTTTATAACAAATAAGAGTAAACTAAGAATTTAAACCTAACAATCAATCATAATAAGCATTAACAACTATAATAAGCACTATTAAGCAAAACTAAACAGCAATAAGCAGAAAATAAGCAATAATAAGCTGAAATTCAAAATTAAGCTATAAAAAGAAGTTTGAGAACTTACAATAGCCTTTGCTCTAAACAAGGCTTATCAAATGCTCTTGTGAGCTATCAACAAGCTCCAGCTTATCCTAGAATAAGCTGGTGTGGTCTTGGAAGCCCTTCCATTACTGCTCCCTTCCATAATAACTAGGTAGATTTTAGGAGTGGGTTTGAGGTTCTTATTAAGCTTAGGTTAGCTTTATAAAAAGGCGATTAACTAAGTGAAGAGCTAGCTTAATAGTATAAATGACAGCTAAATAAGCTTATTTGAACATTAGAGAGCTTATTTAACAATATTGTTTATAAAGGAAAATATGAAATGACAATTAGACACTATGAAAATTAAGTTCTTATTGATTTAACAAACGGATTACAATCTATTGAAAAGAGAATTACAATGATTTTGAAAACAAAATAAGCTAAATGACTTTAAAGAGAAAATTACATTAAAAAGCTAAATTAAATTCTACACTAAGCTACCCTAGATGATCCGTTGTGAGTGAGAGAGGTCTTGTATTTATAGGCTTGAGAGAAGCTTCCAGGCCTTCTTCATACGCTCCTCTTAGCTTTGATCATCACCCTTCATTTATTGCCAATCATTGGATTCCCTCTTGTTATAGCCGATAGAGTCAAAATGTGGATCACACGACGGATTTGCCATCGTAGCAAATCCTTTATGACCCAGAGGCTTTGTGCTTCTTTTGGCTTGATTTTAGTGCAAAATCACACTTCTAGATGTGTTTCTTTTGAGTCCCGCATGCATTCTTGTGTAAGTCTTGACCAATAAGAGCTCTTGAGTGACGTTTTTTGGCTGCTGACTCATTGCTTAGTACTAAGAATCTAAGAGGTCACGTTGGATTGAGTGGGAGTGGGTTTTTACCCTTTTAATTTTTGCTGCAAGGTAAAAAGAGGGACGAAGGGTGAATAGTGTTTTCACCTTCGCGCCCTTTTCTCTTTTTATACGTTTGTGTTTGACTGAGGGTTATTTGAGCGTTGACTTGGGCTTAGGATTTATAAAAAGGAAATTGGGTCGGTTAAAAGGTTTAAGGGTTTTGGTTATTAAGAGTTAACGACCGTTAGTTTCTTAATAAAATAGGACTAACAGTGTTAGTGATTTAGGGTTTTTGGTGAAATTTAATTTAACATTAAGGGCATTTTTGGTATTTTGAAAGTCTTGTCTTTTTGTGGGCTGACCAATGGTTGACCGAGGTTGACTTTGTTGAACTTTGCTAGAAACTTTCGGCTCTTGTACACTCTATCTGTTCCCGTGTTCGTGTTTGTCCAGTTTTGACCGTTTTCTTGTGATTTTTGCAATATTCGTACCTACACATCACAAATGACAAAACAAGCAATATACAAGCATAATTTGCACAATTTGATCATTTAAGGGCCATTTTTGGTATAAAAAGGATATGTGATTTCTCACATATCATGCACCTATTTCGGCTAGTTTGAGACACCGACTCTATACCAATCTATGAAATATTGTTAGAACTCTCTCAAGTCAACTTCATAGCCTTTAAAGCTTTGGAAATGCGTGAGCTTTATGTTAGGAATTAAGAAAGTCTCGATCACTCCGTGTTTAAAGGGTCGTAATTAGTTAGTCTTGTGTTATGTAATAAACATGTACGGGTCAGGCCCATGGACAATCCATGCCCGACCCATGGAGCTTCTTAGGAGAAGTATAAATACCCCTTCTACACCATGTAGGAGGGTATGGTTCTTGGTAGATGTTTTTCTTAGTGTAAAATTTCTCTAATGGAATACTTACATATTTCTTCTATATATAATACATCAACACCTTCATCTCTCTTTATGCATTTCTACATCTCTTGTGTGATATGATATATTAATATTTTGGGATTCTTGCATTTGGTATCAAGAGCAAGGGGTAGATTTGTAAGTTTTTTTGTTTGGTTCGTGTTTTATACAAGTTTTTTGGTTGAAAAAGTGTGTTTGGTTCATGCGTATTTTTTGTCTAAAAACGAGTAATAGAGTTTTTTAATCCTAACACATCTTTATTTTAGGATTATACGGGGTTTACAAATCATTTCTATACCAAAACAATCGAACAAAATCATTTTTTAGGGTTTTTAAAACTCTTTTTATTCACAACTTTAAGGGTAAAAAACAAGCTCAAATTTTTGATTTTTAATGTGCAGGATTCATAAAGTTTGCATTTTTATGAAAGATTTAAGTGTTTGCTATACGTTTGCATAAAAATCTTGGATTTAAACACGTTAATAAGAGGTTTTTAGATTCATTTTTGTAAAGTTGTTCGAATATATTTGGTACCGTAGTCATCATATTGTATACTGAATTCATCTAGCTCTTGATTTTACCGAATCTGGTACATACCAAACCCTCTTGCCGAATTCGGGACATACCTAACACTCTTTTCCGAATTCAAATTGATGTGCGGTGATTGCAAACCGAAGTTTTACAATCTCTTGGGCAGTGTACCTAATCGTTGTAGTGTAGTATAGGCAAGACTCGGGGGATTGATCGTTCTCAAGGGGAATAGTTTGGGTAGGCTCGAATCAAAAGTCACTAAGGTCTAAGGGTTAAGGGAATATTATTTTTGTGTTTTTATGTTTTTTAGAAAGCAAGTAAAATCTCAGGTTTGAAAGGGGTTTTGCTTAAGCTAATAACTACTCTTAATTGCCAGAAATAAAATAAACTAGAAAACAATTACAATGAATCATATTTACCTAGGATGCACTACTCCTAGCTAGCTATCCAATTCTACATATTGCTTTATCACCATTGCGATGTAATGTGTAAGTATTTCCTAATTCACAAGCGAATTACACGAACCCGCTTTCTATGCAATATTCCGTTAGGACAACGCACAAGTAAGGTAGTATAAAGACTATTACAAGGCTCCTAAGAGTATATTACACGCATTCAAACACTTAAAAGGTGATCAACCATATTAGGGCAAGGTAGTATGAAGAATATTGCAAAGGTATCCTTTCTACACAATCACGTTTCCCTAGATGTTTTCGCAATCAATTAAAAAAGCTAGTTTTCTAGAGCCTAACATGCACACCACCAACAAGAAGCAATAGGAAACAAGAATTACAAACTATAATCAATTAAACTCATTGAATTCGTCACGCCTTAATGATGAATATAGAGGATCCACAACATCAATAAGAAAACAATAAAATCTAATTAATTAATGACAAGTTTCATGCATTCCTAAATATATACTAGATGAATTAGCCAAGCATACTTAAATAAGAGAAATTATAATCAACAAGAATTAAAGACATGAATTAAGATATAAACGATAATCAAACCATTACAAGATGTTTATGGATTAAAATCGACCTTCTAAGTTGCTAAAAAACACCTACATAACCCTAGAATCAGACTTAGGGTTGGGGGCTTACAAAAAATGAAGTTATGAGGCTAAATTTATAGGCATTAGTTAAGTCGGTGGGATTTGATGACGTCGGGATTAACAATTGTCGTCGTCACCCTGACTATTCACCATCTTTTATATTTTCTCGCTACGATTGTGTGGGCAGTTGAATCGTCAAAAACCAAGTTTGTATGAAGGATTTATGATCAAAACAATATCTGGTACTTCGCACGCAAGTTGAATGGTTATCTTTATCTTGTAACGCCGTCACAACAAACCGTGACGCTGTCAGCCCGTAGAATCTCTCATGTGCTTCTTCTGAGTCGGTTAGTTTGACGGCGTCATAGAAGATCTTGACATCGTCCCTTGAGTGCTCTGACGGTTTCACAAGGAATGTTGACGCCGTCTCCACGGTATGGAAACAAAACCTTGAGTATGTTCGAGTAAAGTTTAAATCTTGTCCCGTTTCTTCCCAAATTAAGTCTAAAGTGTATGTATTTCCTCTAAATGCTTTCCAAATGCTAAAATCACAAAAAAAATCATGATAAATGGGGTTATGTGTATCAATTCATGGGTTAAATGACCCTGAAAAAGTATATAAAATTACACCTCATCAAATACCCCTACACTTGAATTTGCTTGTCCTCAAGCAAATAGGCTTTTCTACCTAATAAATAGCAATATCGAGGGCATTTAACCTACTCAATAAATATAATTCATGCACAACTCATTAGACCTCGTAATTAAAAGCATGGAAATTATATACTAGCACCTCACATAAGTGTTTGGATTCTCTCATTCTCTCAGGTGTAATAATGAATTATAATAATATAGGAAACGGGAAAATAACACTCACTACCTATCATAGTATATAAATTATCATAAGCTTGATAAAGGATAAAAAACCTCCATCGCTTTGGCGTAAGCACCTAAGAAAATACAGTTTAGGATATTTGGGAAATTTTTGAGTGGTGGCAAGTTAATTATATACAAGAACACATGTAAAAGACGTTGCCAAGCCAAGACTCGACGAAACTAGGATAACAAAATACAAAGTCAACATCAAACTCTTTCTTTTCTTTTCTCGACTCTTTCTTCGACATAAACATAAACATAAGCAAAATGACAGCCCATACATTTTTTTTCTTTTTTCTATTTTTTTTCTTTTCACTTTTTTTTCTATATTTTTTCGTACACTTTTGGCATGCCATTTGCTTAAACATAAATAATACATGACTTGGGGTTTATAGATGCACCCATACACTTGAGTTTTTAATACTCAAAACATAAACTAACTAATGACCCGAACTGAGAAGGATCAACATAACATGGAGAATATTAGACAAATATGAGGGTAATGACTTAACTTTTCTTCCTTATTTCTTCGTATAATAACGACTACCATGAATCCCAATCATCCCAAAACTGTATACACTAATAATGACTCGACTTAGCAACCATGTACTTAAGTAAATAATTTACTAGGGTTTAACAAATGTGATAACAATAATGTACTAAAAATGAGTACATACAAGGAAGGCAAAGGCGATTTGAGTGTAATATTTTGATGGGGTGTAAACAATGCTCTTCATTAATTATGAGAACCACGAAAAGTATAGGCTCAAAGGGATGTACTAGGGGTACCTCGCACTAAAAATAAGTGCGTAGCAAGGATGTGGGGGTAGTTATGTGATCGAGGAGACCATTATAACTATAACAAATACAGGCTAAAAACACGGATTTATCCTAATACCTCTTATCATATAGCAAATCCTAATCACATGAATGCGATCTCATTAGCAGTCTCGGGATGAATTGCTACATCGAGTTCTAGATTATATAATACTACTGGTACACTCTTATAATTGTGTGTTCTCACAGCATCACAAGGAACCACGATCAGGATATAAAACCTTGAGTGCCTTCGAGTAAAGTTGCAATCTTGTCCCGTCTCTTCTCAAATTGAGTCCAAAGTATATGTATTTCCTCTAAATGCTTCTTAAATTCTAAAATAACAAAAAGAAACGATTAAGCATGATAAATAGGGATATTTGTATCAATTCGAGGGTTAAACGACCTCGAAAAAGTGTATATAATTACACCTCATCATAAATACCGAATTTATTTTGTACCGGATTCATCAAATACCGAATTCAATTTGTACCGTATTCTTTAAATACCAAATTCAGTTTGTACCGGATTTTATTAAATACCGAAGTCATTGTACCGAAGCTATTTTACTGAAGTCAACAAACCGCATTGGACTCATATCGATCAAAGAAAATCCTAGTTTTTGAAAAGCTAATTCCCCAAAAATTCGCGCATCAGGTGGGCAACTGAATTAAGGTTTCATATTAACAGGGCAATTAAATCAAGAACAAACCACAAAACATAATTTTATCTTTTTAAGATCCTTAATCATTTCCCACAATCATCAAGTCATCATGTCTAAACTAACACAAGATGTTCTTGCTGTTGGTTCAGAAAACCGTCCACGTATGCTCGAGATAGGTAATTATGATACTTTGTAAAGTAGAATTATTATGCAATATTTACCGATACTAAGCTAGATATCTAGTGCTTCTTTGACTACATCCAACCCCTTTGTATTTTTTGGCCCAAACATATTATCCTTGTGTTTTAAAGACTAAACACACTAAATCTAAAACCTCTGTGTTTAAGGCCTAGGCACATAAACCATCTAACCTCTAGTTGAATTATAGTGGGTGATAAAAGGTATTATTTGGTGATGATACATGGTGTTGTATAATGATAATCTAATACATGGTTGTCTGATTGATATTAATGTCTGATATGGTTGATTTTCTATTGATAGGAAGCCTTTAATAGATGAATATGACAAAACTCTTATCTTTTTATGGTGGATGGGGATGACAAGAACTATATGCTTACTTTGGTATATCATGACATGTTGATGTGATTTTGGTAAATGAGAGTTAGAAGAATTGTGATCAAGGGTTAAAGAGGTTTTGAAGACTTGAGATTGTGTATTTATACCTTGCAAAAGCTTGGTTTAAACGTAGACTAAATGGTGACTTAAATATGCAAAGTAAAATCTAAAAATGAAATGTACAGATCCAAATAGTTGGACGGATCTTTCAAAAGATTTATAGATCTTGAAAAATCCGTCAGGGTATTTTGTAGCCGTTTTAAAGTTGGTTTTAGTCACATGTTATTGTGCTTTCCGCAAATGTTCACTTGTTTGAAAGGCTCCTAAAAGTGACTTTTTGACTAACAAAAAACGTTTGAATTTGAAATTATTTGTGGAAGTTTACATAATCAAAAGACAAAGTGATTTGGTTTTTCGAAAAAATAAAATATGCTTTTCCTTAATGGGAGCTTTATGTAAACTATGTAACTTCTAATTTGAATTTACTTCCTAAAGTGGAAGTGTTTTACTAAAACTAAATTATGAAAGGTTTAATGCTATAGCTTATTTGAATGAATTACTCTTTAGCTACTGATTATAACCAAAATGGGTAATTTATTTCTCCATGCAATATTGTTGATGCATAATTTGGTCGGGCCGGTCCTGACGACTCTCCTGGTGCCGTTCATCGTCTTCCCGAGCCTTGAATAGTGCTGCCAACAAAGAAGAACCGGTTAGAAGGTGACCCGAGGCCAGAGCCCAGGATCCACCCTCTAACGGTCAAGTCAGAATAGTATAAGCATGTTATATAAAGAGGTGGTAAAGAATAACCTGTTCTGGTAGGATGATCCTACCCTTGTATATATAGTGTATGGATTAGGGTTACGTAGGATGTGGGCCACCCTTTTATCGGGTTCGGCCCATTAGTTCCGGCCCGTTTTGGACTATACGCCAACATGTCCCCCAGTCTAGTATGATATTGTTCTTGATCATGTTATGCTAGACTTATGCTATATGTCCTCAGCAAGTAAGCCCATAATAGTATAAGTGGGCCGGGTCGGTCCACACTATACGTCATCATGTCCCCTCAGTCTAGTAAGCGTGGCCGTATCCGCGGTTACTAGACTAAAAGGACTACTCTTACCGTCGCAGAGATGTTTGCACTTTCCAACCATACGCCGCCATATCTATCTTCAAACTGTGTTAATCATGCCCTATCTTAGGCAGCACCGTCGTACATGTGTCGGGTGATTATGCTTGGACGCTTGGTTTCCCGTGACTAGATGGCAAAGCACCCGTAAGAAGAATACGTTTTCTATAGTCGGGGTAACGCTAGCATTGGCAAGATACCATTCTCGTTCGTTTCTGACGAGAGGATGATGAGAATGATTTATAATGATGAAGGCGGACCCCGTATAATAAAGGCCGGCGGAAGACATACTTCTGTGGCCGGGTAATGCGAATATGGCATTCGACTTACGGCCGACGGAAGACGTACTTTCATGGCCGAGTAATGCAAATATGGCATTCGAATTACGGCCGACGGAAGACGTACTTCCATGGCCGGGTAATGCGAATATGGCATTCGACTTACAGCCGACGGAAGACGTACTTCCGTGGCCGGGTAATGCGAATATGGCATTCGACTTACGGTTGACGGAAGACGTACTTTAGTGGCCGGGTAATGTGAATATGGCTGACGGAAGACGTACTTCCGTGGCCGGGTAATGCGAATATGACATTCAACTTACGGTCGACGAAAGACGTACTTTCGTGGCCGGGTAATGTGAATATGACATTCGACTTAGTACCAGACTTGCAATGCCTCTTACGTACTTTCTATATCCAGAGATACTTACGTGACATGCACGAAGATAATTATAATGGTATCGTTATACCCCTATAGCCCCCCAAGTTTAATGGTGCTATGTTCTTTTAATAGTATTAAACTTAAATACTCAATTATCCAAAAATCATGAGTAATTTTAGCACTTACCTCAACAGGCCGTGGCCCGCGTAACACGGATCTTACTAGAAAGGTGGCTAGTTCATATACCCTAATGTGTTATGCACGAAACTTGTAGCCTACTATGAAATAGCACTCGACTATGTGCGATATGAAATGAAACACAAGGTGTTTGTTTATTTACTATGTCCCGATTTCGGGGATTTAACTCCGTACATTAGGAAGGTAGCGGATATGAATAAAAGTAATATGATTTAACTAATAATAGGCATAAGAACGTGTACAACAAATGTTTTCACGTTTATGTAAGTAAGCCTTGCACACCCCCTTCACGCCTCCGCAAGCGCTAGTTAAATATAGGACTACGTAAGCCATAAAAATGACCGAGGCACGGTCATGTGTCATAATGATGACAGCTAAAAAACTTCCCACATATGCTTTGATAAAAAAGTACTCGATTTAGTTTATTCGCGGATCTACATGAGTTGACCGGTGATTAAAATAGTTAGATGCGGGTTGCCCCCAGCCGGGAGTACAAATATTGACTCCAAATGTATAATCTTAAATACTCATTAAGAGCTCAATGGGCGCATGGAGGGGTTGTAGCCCCGCGTCTCCATTCTTGGGTAAGCAATGGAAGTTGTTATGACAAAAGAGCGGATGTCCGCTGCGTTGGTAAGCGGAACATGCTGTGTGGATAAAGGTTTCGCGCCTCATGATGTTCGTCATTGTGAAGTAAACTTCCAAATGTAAGGTACAAAGACTTTAGAAGCGTCCAAGTTCGTTGACCGGGGATTTACCTCCGAAAGGCTCGAGGCCGCAATGGTGATGCGGTTGGGGACCGCGGATACCAAAAAATAAAATACGTCCGGACATGCGGAGCGTCACGAAAGGACGGAGCTTGCGACCGCGGATGTCAAAGAGGAAAACAAGTCTGGGCGTGCGGATAAATAATCGTAAATCATCACCCCCACATAAATCGCTTAATCTTTGCAAATGAGGGATAAATATGCAAAATAATATTTGCTAAACCATTTAATAAGGCATGCCATTGTATGCGACGTTTTTATCAAGTTATGGCTTAATCAAAAAAATATTGTTTCCTGTTTGTGAGTCCCAAACTGAACAGATCTTTGCTAACTACTAAGGGTGATAGCCAACTTGTTTAAATACAGATTGACTATAGAGAAAACACTGACTATGAATACCTATTGTATATGCGGAATCTATACAATAGTATTAAGAAGAACAATGAAAAACTAAACTTTGATTTCTATTAATCTGTTAAAGTGATTACAGATTACTAACTATGAGATATGATTGTATGAGATGAGATATATATATTGAACTGCTTGTTAACTCTCTAATTCGATAGGGTTCCTTTTATAGACCAAGGATAAACCCTAATAGGCTTACAAAACGCACAAAAGATAATACATATCTTCTCCTATAATATCTCATGCATATCTCTTAAACGGTACTAACTATTTTATACTAACGGTACTAACTATCTGAGCAGTACTTAACACTTTGTACTGTCAGTACTAACTATAACTATCGGTACTAAGTATATACCTAACGGTACTAAGTCAGGAATGTATAATTCCGAACTCTTTACATTCTTTTGAACAAGAAGTTATCTCTGTGTCTGAACTGTTGCATGCCATCAAAGCATAATCTTCTTCTTCTGAGTGACTGGTCCAATCAACACCTTCTTCATATCTTGAAACACTATCCATCTTCATCAGCAACTTTGTCTTGTCCAGCAAGAAAACATTTTTTAGCAACAATTCCAACTAAGTGGCTTTTGTAGTTTTGGCAAACTCCAGCCATAAACGGATTTAGATTTTCCTTTACCAGTAACACCTTTGCTCTGGATAGTCAACGCATTATTTTCAAAAATATGGTGATTAATACCAATACAAACAGTTTTTAGTAAACTGTCAACCTTCAACGGAATTGAGTTTATCTTTACAAATACCGATGCTTTGGACATAGCCAATGCTATCATTGCCAAACATGGTGCATTGATAAACCATATAGATTTATCAAAGTATCCATAATCAACATATTTGAGGTAGTCCTTTACCAAGAAACTGATTTGATCTTGACTAGCCAACTCTAACCATGAATCAAGGTGAGTTGAGAACCCTGCAATTTTGGAAATTGTCAACCATAAACGGATTTGAGAAATCCTTTAACCACAAGCCATTGCCTATACGAGCCAGTTCTTATGCCTATTAAGCATGTGAAACTGATGACTCATTGTGGTATTGTTACCCAACACGCAAACCCTTCTCATCTCCCATTTACAATCATCAATTCTCATCAACCTATTTCTTAATCAAATCTGATCAAATCAAGCATCAAACGTTCTCTTTCACCTTCCAATCAAGATCAAGCATTCCTTTTGCAATATATCCTTGGAAAGAGGATATCCTTCGTTCAACTAACATATGGATTTACTGTCCTAATCTTCAAGTTCTATTAATATACTCTACATGCTTGTATACACTGCTCCAAGTGACAATCTTCCAATCTTGTTGATCACTCCAGAAATCACTTTGATCATTGTCTTCTGTTGAGGATTCCATCATTATCTTCAAATCTCCCCAAAGAATCAACTCAAATCCTTCCAGTGTAATTTCTGAGTACTGCTCCATCATCAAGTTATACAAGTGAAATAAATCTTGCCTGTCAAAGATATGTAGTACCTCCAATAGATAGTTGAATGCCCTGAAGTTCCCATTGGCTCTGTGGATAACAAGGTAATCCCCCTCTGGTGATGAAACCTTGTCCAACTTAGAAATAAATGATTTCTTCTCCATTATTTCACTATCTATGGTACCTTCAAATGTAACAATCTTTAGGCATTTTCTGTGTTCATCATCACTATTAACATCTGGTTGAGGTCTTTTCCTTTTCCTTGCAATCATCTTCATATGACCACCTTTTCTCTTCTTTGTACCCTGCTCTGTCACATCTACCTTAGCAGGTCCTTTGTTGTTCTTTCTTTCTTTGGAATTTCTTCAACAACCCTCTTCTTTAAACTCTTCTAATCAGTCTTTACCCATCATTCATCTCCTTAATCTTGCTTCATCCTCATGGAAACTAACTAACAGTAAACTTTCAATCAAACCTTTTCACGTTCTCATATAAAGCTGTATGTCCTTCAAAAAATTTTGCTTTTCAGTTCTGAGTGTTTCGTGTTTCGTAACCATATTTCAATAAGTCATACATTTGATCCTTAAATGATTCTTGTAGGAGGTTATTTCCGGATGCAATAGCGTCTTTGTTCTGCAAGAAACCTTCTTTGAGCTCGCAATTGTATCCATGAAGGAACTTTCTGCTCTTTCTTCCATAGTGAACTGCTCTCTCTTCAACGTGAAATTCTTAGAGCAGAAGTCTATCATCTTCAATTCTTTTCTTGGATAAAATCAATACTCGAATTTGAAAGGCAGTCTTTATAGCTTTGCCTCCTTCACTAGCTTTTTTAACGTCTTTCTTCTGCTTCCAATCTTCTTGTACCTTTCTACCATCTCTTCCATCCCTACAAGTTTTGCTCAAACTTCTTTTCAAGCTTCAGGAATACCTTCAGATTAAGTACAACTCATCTGCCACTCAATTTTCTTTTTCCTTTATCTTTGGATCAATCTTTGAGAATAGGCTTTAATGTCAATAGTGATCTGGTTGAAGTAGGTCTAGTTCTCTAAGTCTCTTCAACATCTCCTTCACCTACTCCTTTCTCCTTTTTCGCTTGAAACTGCTTTGGCTTGGCTCATGTTGAGAAGAACTTGAGCAATAGTTTCATCATCTCCAAACATTGTAGGAGTAGGTGTTGGAGTGGTTGGAGTAGCACTTCTTCCTTCAGTTTGATCAACAGTACCTTCATCTGGGCTAACGGTACTATCTTTTTCTTGTCATAAACTTTGGTCTGTCATAACAACATTTGTCTTCATACTAACTTTTTCCTTGTCAGGACTATATTTTTTGTTAAAAGCAGTACTAGTCATCTTCGTACCAACTTCAACTTTGGCATCACAGCTCCTTCTCTCATTACTACATCTCTTGTCCTCCTGACCCCACATCTTGAGACATTCTTTCAGTATCCTATAAATCCAAGTATCATCAGGAAGCTCACAAATAATGGATCTTGTATGGACTGAAGGTTTAGCTTTGGCAGATTTCCTCCCTGTGGGATACAGACCAAAATACACTCCTTTTCATCCAGATTTTCTTCAGATTTCTTTCTTGCCAATCATTACTTCAAGATACACGCTTCATCCAAATCTGTGTGGTGTGTAATAACAGGTTTGGCTTTCTTAAATTAGCGTCTTGAGCTGTGCCTCTCAAGTATTTAAATTTTCTTTGCTTGATCTGTAACCGTGTACACAAAGAGATAGCAGAAGATCATACAAACTTTGGAGTGTCATGTCACCACCATTCCCTAAATGGATTATCACGTTATGACTGACCTCTATGATTCCCACCAGAACTCTCTGGAATAGAATCAGGAATATGTGTAGAAGGTGAAGGTCTAGGGGATGGGTCAGTCTGAGGCTCAACATTGGCTTCACTTGGGTGAGGAGGAGAGGGTGTAGGTTTGGGTTCAGGATGGTCTTTTTCTGATATGGCAACCCTCATCCTCAGATTGGTTACCAACAAATAGCAATAAAGGTGTGACTTTCCCTGAACAATGTTTACACCGATTTTAAACCAACACACGGTAGAAAACTTTACTTTCCAACGTATTTATAGAAATGGGGTCTAAAGGAACTGAGTACATCAATAGTGTTTATATCTAAACAACATTGAAATGAACCGGGGATACATAACAAACTTTTTTCTTTGCAATCTAAGATGTCTAAGCATACCATCAAAAATTAATTTAGAAAAATTATATTACCTGATTGATATTAAGCAAATTAACCCACCCTACAGCAGTGGCAAGTGTTAGTGGGAATTTGATCAACCCAAAGAGGTGCTTTTAGAAGCTAATACATGATTTCATTGTATGAAAAAGCAAATCACCATTGGGGTGAAAACAAAAACATTGTATAAAGGTTAAAACATGTTAAATCCCCCTCATCCAACCCCATGAGCTGATAGACATCAAATATAGCCTGATTAGGTAAGAATCTACTCATTGGCATCGAAGCAAAAAGAAGATCACTTCTTATTTGATGCTTCCAAGATAAACACAAAGCTTGCCAACAACTTTTGGCATAATATACCAGACATTGTGAATTAAATTTTGTATTTAGCAGACATCCCAAAACTGGTTTCAACAAATGTAGTAGAGCCTACTTAAACTTTACTGGACTTACAGTAGAGAAGCATTTGTGAATGGAGCTTCGCTTAAGAAAATCAATAATCCTCATGAAACTCTGTAATCCCTCATTCTTCTCTAAATAAGCGACCATGTTAACTTTAGGGCATGGCGATTCAAGAACAGCCATGGTTAGTTGAATTTTTGATCAGCCGTGAGTAGAGATATTAGGGTTTTTGAATAAATTTAAAAACACTTAGAGCGATTACGTGAGAAACTGTGCAATTGAGATGGGGTATATAAGGTTTGGGTACAAACCTACAAAAAAATCAAAAGAAACCGTTTCAATTTAACACTTTAATACCCCTTGGCGTATTTTCACTTCCACTCTTCTATTAGCGAGTATAACTAACATCTTTGCCCAACGTACTCATAGAAAAACTGTGCACAGTCGGATACTGAAACTTTTGCCATCCAAAGAATGAACAATTTTGGCAATCAGCAGTGCTCAGTACCTAGAAATATTAATCTTAAGCGCTCTTCCCAAAGACTCACTAAAAACCCAAAAAACATCATTAAAAAAACATCACTATGGTCAAGATGCTTTTGCACACTGAACACTTCATATAAACTATACAACAAATCATATTGCCTCCCCTTAACTAATGCAACTTATAGATTGATCATGCCAATAGTAACAGCCAAGAACTGAAACCTGCTAACAACCAAAGTCCTCATCAAATGCCTTGGGTTAGAAGATCAGCTACATTGTCATCAGCGTGTAATTTTCAGCAACCTGGAACATTTCTTTCTCATAAGCATCGCACTTAATTTAAGTGGTGCCTATGGCAATATGCTTTGTTTTGGAGTGATATACTGATTCTTTACAATGCCATATTGTACTTCATTATCAATTAAGATCTTTTGTGTCTTGAAATTGAACCCATGTCTAACATTTAATTTTGAATCCCTAGAACTTCCCACAACACTTTGCAACGCAGCAACATATTCTGTCCTCTTGTAGTAGAAGTAGCCACAATGGTCCTCTTTTTGCATTGCCAAAAATTGACGAAACCCCTGTTTGGATTCCAAAGTCAAGATTTGCTCCAGCGTAATCACGTAAACTTGAATAGGCTTCCCGGTCAAGGAGACACTTAGGATACCAAAGCCCATTTTTGGTTTGCACCTTTAGATACCTAAAGATTCCTTAAACACCAACAAGATGGATGTCCTTTGGATGACCTGAAACCTAAACAAGCACAGACTTTGCAAACATAATACAAGCCAGAAGCAGTCAAGTACATTAAAGAACCAATCATGGATCTATAAAGATGTACATCCACATAACTAGCTTCCTCATCCTTGATTAAAGGCTTCTGGGTCTCAATTGGTGTACTTGCAGTCTTAACACTAACAAAATCAAACTTATTTAGGATTTCTGCAACATACTTATCCTGACTTATAAAGATACCATCTTCTTTCTGTTTGACTTATAGTCTAAGAAAGAAGGTGAGCTCCCCCATAGAACTCATCTGAAATCTACTCTTCATTAATGCCTCAAAATCATCACACCAAGATTTCTTTATAGAACCAAATATGATATCATCCACATTAACTTGTACTAAAATGATATCATTTTGCTCCTTCTTAAGAAAAAAGTCTTGTCAATGATGCCTCTTTATGTACCTTCTTCAACAAGAAAGTAGATAAAGTAGCAATACCAGCTCTAGGAGCCTTGTGTAAACCTAAAGAGTTTTCACTCACTTTGTAAACCTTCTAGGATACTGAGGATCTAGAAAACCTGGTGGTTGAGACACATAAAACCTCCTTCATTAATATTTGCCGATCAAGAAGGCACTTTTCACATCCTTTGATAAAACTATGATCCTATGTAAGAAGGCAAAGGCTAAAAAGATCCTAATGGCTTCAATCCTGGCCACAGGAGCAAAACCTCATCATAAATTGATTCCCCTTACTCTGCCTAAGTCCTGTGCGAACCAACCTTGCCCTTATTCCTACACAAAACACAACTCCTCTCTCATCCTTCTTGTTTCTGTAAAACCTAATTTGTTCCAATTGCCTTCTCCCATAAGGCTAATCTATAAGAATCCAAATTTTCTAAATCTTGAATGCAGCAGTCTTCTGCATACATACAACCCTACTTACCTTCTTCAAGATCTTCATAAATCTCTTGGTTTCATTTTTGAACAAATACAAGCAAATAAACACTGCCTGGAAGTCCTTATGATTATTTCTCCCTTTGCATTTTGATATAACTTACAAAAGCATGGTCTCTAGAACTTTTAGTACTTTACTTCTGTTTAAACTGTTGATTTGATCTCCAAGAATTAGAGTTGAAGGATGAATAGAGTTAATCCTTGATGTGGGAATAGGACTGACATTCACAACAGGTTCTAAATTTGTAAAGTCAGCCACTGCACCCTCATGGCTGATTATCCTCATACACGCATAAGATGAATTTATAAAAATAACCATCCAGTAGTTGTGTATAAATGTCCTCAAGTGCATGTATTTCTGAATCATCTGATCACGAGTGTTAGATCATGAAGGAAAGTCTACATAACAGGCGTAGTAGTAACTAACTGGGTGTGGCAGCATATTAACTATGTTAGCACCGCTGAGCTTTAGCAGCTCCTGCTTGTAGAAGCAAATCCTTAGTTTCTTGGGCAAACTCCTTTCTGAGAGCTTCAGCTGCATCATTAGCATTCTGTTCTTGCCTCTTAAGTCTTTCAAGTTCATCCAAAAAGACTTGATCCTCTTTATCCACTGGCTTCTCATCTGTCTTTAAATCATGATGTTTGTTAGGTGCTTCACCTGCATCCTTTGCTGTTGACCTCTTGATTGTTGAAGAATAAGAAGACCATATTGGCAGTACAAAGTAGTCCTGAGCAGATTCAACTTCTTTTTTAGAATCACCTTGCACAATAATATCGTATGTACCTCAATTGTTGATTAGCGTCTTGTGGACCGGCATTTTTGTTAGCCTGATTCTCTGATCTGACAGGTTGATAATTCATGAATCAGATTAAATAATCAAGACCAAAACAGCCAGTTGGTCCTTTCCCTAACAACATTGGGTTATTTCCTAAAAAGGTGTTATGTGCAGGTTTTCTTCAACTTCTCTTGTTTCTAAAATTGTATACACCTAGAACGCCTTGCTTTGTAGAGAATACCCAACTAAAAACCCTTCATCTGATTTCCCATCAAACTTGCCCAGATGGTCAATGGTATTCAAGATGGTCCTCATGACCCCGGGAAAGGTCTTATGTAGCCTTATGAATTGGTATTATTACCAGTTTCAAGTTCAATAAGGTGTCCTTATTATGAGCTTGGTCACTAATAAACCCTATAAGAAACATAACAAGCAGTACTACCTGCTTCAGCCCAAAAAGTGTTAGTAAAAATCGAATCTGCTAGCATATCCTACAGCCTCATAAGGGTCCCCTATTCTTTCTCTCCAGCACTCCATTTTGTTGTGGAATGCGGCATACTATATTCCCTTCTTTATCCTTTTGAACCCCAGAATTCAATAAAATCCCTATTCTTAAATTCCTGTAACCATTAATCACATCTAAAGTTTAAACTTTTTTGATTTAATTGGTTGCAATTGTGTCTTATATAAGTCTAAGGATTCCACTAGTTTCATCCTTAGTTCTTAAGAAGAACACCCAACTAAACCTGCTAAAATCATCAGTGATAACCAGGCAATAAGTCTTATGGTTTAAGCTCCTTACAGATGTAGGTCCAAACAAATCCATATGAAGAAGCTGTAAGGAGTGACTAATAGAGCTCACTGATTTGGCCTTACAGGAGGCCTTGTGTTGCTTTCCTTTTTGACAAGCAACACAAGTGTGGTCATTTTGAAAAATCTTTGAAGGTAAACCTCTTACAAGGTTTCCCTTTACAAGTTTGTTTAAGTTTTTAAAGTTAACATGACCCAACCTCCTATGCCATTTGTTAGATTCATCAATTGTGGCCTTTGCAATTAAACAAGCTAAACCTCTTGAAGGAACAATGTTCTCTAAATTAAAACTGTACATATTGTTTTGTCTAGGGATTCTAAGTAAGACTTGATTTGCATCAGGTAACTTAAATTCAGGAGACAAAACAAGACATTCAGAGTCAGTGAAAAGAACTTTGTTCTTCTTGTCACATATTTGTGACACAGAAAAGAGATTGAAATGCTGAAGTTCTTTCACAAAGCACACATCCTCAAAATCTAACTTTCTTGTTTTTATTTTACCTTCACAGTTATGTAACCTTTACTTCCTCTAAAAGCAATAGGCACCATTAAAGTATGATATTCAGCTCAGGTAGGCTTGTTTCCAGTCATGTGCCTGTAACTCCACTATCAACAATTTCATCATTGTTCTGTAAAGCTCTAATTACGGGATAATCCTGCACATTGATAAAGAGAATAAGATTCTCTTAGGACCCAAGCCTGTTTGGAGCTTGAGTCTGCCTAATGATCTTTGAAAGTAGCACAATCTTCTACTCGTGTTCCACCATTGTATTTGGAGATTTTGTGCTAGTAATGTCTTTTTGGTCTCCAATTACAACCTGCCGAGGGCTTAACAGCAGTTTCCCTTCTTCCCCCAACAGCACTAACTGCATTTTACCTCACAGTATAAACCTATGATATGAAAAGTTTTGTTCTAGAGTGCTGTTGTGTTTATAAAAGGCCTTGAAAAATGGTGAATGATTTTATACAAATAGTTTTTGGTCTAACTATATTCACAATAGGCTTAAAACAGTATTAACTTTCATAGCAGCATTAGTTTGGTAAGCCTGTTTGTTAAAATTATGTCTAACAGTACTAAGATTGTTAGTACCGCTAGCTCTAGCAGTACTAACTGGAATTTTGCCAGTTCTAGTTAGTACTGCTGTAGGAACAAATTGGTTTTTAATGATTCATCTATTTTGTTACATTGTTACAAAATTGGTCCTAATCTTCTCCCTTGACTGAGACTTCTCTCTCACCTATGTTTAACTCAGCTTGTTTAGGCCATCATCTTTTCTTGAAATCACAAACTCTGATAAATGACTAAGACTTTCCACAACAAAACATGCTTTTATAACAACCCATACCCAACCCATTCTTGTCAACTTTAGGATTTATTACATTTGTGAATGATTCTAACAGTTCCCTAGGAGTTTTTACTGCAGGTTAGCAAAACTAGTGATTCCTGTTTTTCTGTTGGTAGAGACACATGCTCATCTTCACTACTGATGCCATACTCCCTCATGAATAGGGACCAAAAAATCAGACCAAACCTTAGGTTGACATACTACTTTGGGTTCATTGACAGTTGGTTCACTACTATCTGATTCACATGTATCAAAGTCACTGGTTTGGGTTTCAGATTTACTAGGTTGAGACTGTTTTGGACCATATTTAAATTAAGAGTAATCTATTTCTACGTCAGGTCCAGATGGCATGTAATTCCCTGTCATGGGTGGGGGTACAACATGCATTCCTCCTGTTGTAACAAACCTATCATATAAAGGTTGATTTACTAACTCACTTTCCTTATTCATAAATACACTTTGTAAAACTTCATTTTCATAACTCAAAATGCCATCAGTATATGTTGATCCACCCATAAAGCCCCAAACCCAAATTTATCATTATGCACGCATTTTGGTATATAGCAGTTTACCAAGATTTTTAGAAGAGTTGTACCATTTTTCTACTTTAGCTTTTAAATCTTCTTTTTTCTTTTTGAGCTTCTGCCAATAGTTTCTTATGGTATGTTAGGACATCAGTTTTATCATCTAAGTCTATTTTCATAAACCTTATCTTTTCCTCGTACCAAAGTTGACCTTGTTGATAAGTAACTAATTGTGCTTCAACTTTCTTTAGACCTTGAATATATGCCTGTATTTCTATGCTTACATCACTAAGTTGTGCTCTTTGTTCATCATGCAGTTTTTTAAGTTTAGCATAAGACTCTTTACATTCTTTTGAACAAGAAGTTACCTTTGTGTCTGAACTGTTGCAAGCCATCAAAGCATAATCTTCTTCTTCTTTTGAGTGACTGGTCCAATCAACACCTTCTCCATTAATAGTCACCAAAGATTTAGAGTCCTCCTGCTTACTAGATCTTTTCCCATCCTTATTTCCAGAGTTCCAATCATTTCTCCTCTTACTATCTTGATTTCCCTTGGTTCTGCACTCTCTAGCAAAATGCCCTGTCTTGTGACAACTGTAGCACTCGACTTTAGTTTTGTCAAACCCAACTGGTTCCTTGGCATCAAATTGTAGCTTTCTACTTGTCTTTTTGTAGAACTTTTTCATTCTCATGGAAATCATTGCTACCTGCCATTTCAGGTCCATTTCTTCTAAATCAAATTCATCAAGCTGTTCCAAATCTTCATGATCCAATTGAGGACAACTGGATTGATTTGCAAGTAAGGAGTATGATGAAGTTTGTTCATATTTTGAGTTTTGACTAGAAGGATTAGAAACACCATAAGCGGTACTAACATCATTAGTACTGCTTGTGTTCTCAGAGACAAATGCTACATTCTGCGTGCTAGAGGATGATGCAGTAGAGCCTTTTACATCATTCTCAAAGACTCTTAGATTATTATACAGATCATCAAAGCTGAGACTGTCCACTCCTGGCTTGGTCCTCATGATTAAGGAAACTTGAGACCAGGCAGAAGGTAGAGATCTAAGGAATTTCTGATTTGCATCCTCAGTGGATACACCTGCCCCATGAATCTCTAATTGACTCAGAAGACTTTGGAATCTGTCATACCCTTTATGCAGTCCTTCTGAGTTTGATACAGAGAAACCTTCAAACTGTTGCTTTAGAATATACTTCTGCATCTTCTTTGATTCGTCATTTCCACCAAATCTAGATTTGATGGCATCCCACATCTCTTTTGCATCAGTCATTTTATGAAATTTAGCAAGATGATCTTCTGGTAAAGCCATAAGCAAAGTGGTCCTAGCTTTTCTTTCTCTTTCTCTGGCTAAGATCTCTTCTGCAGTCCTTGGAGGCAGAACCTTGATTTGACCTTGTGTATCTGTGGTGATTGATACAGGTCCATTTCCATTTTGTATAACTTCCCAGATAGGATAGTCTGTATGGGCTAAATAATGTTCCATTTTCATGGCCCATATATCGTATTCTCCCTTCTTGAGAATAGGAAGTTTGATGGTTGAAACAGTGTGAGGAGTTTGTTGTGTTGGTGTTTGTGATGATGGTGGTGGTGGTGGTGGAATTTCATCTTGTGAACCAGACATGATTAGTTTTGTAAGGTAGAGATTTATAACTGGTTTTTGTTCTTCTTACTCAGAGTTTCTCACAGGCTCTGATACCACTTGAGAGTCCCAAACTGAACAAATCTTTGCAGCCTACTAAGGGTGATAGCCAACTTGTATAAATACAGATTGACTATAGAGAAAACACTGACTATGAATACCTATTGTATATGCGGAATCTACACAATAGTATTAAGAAGAACAATGAAAAACTAAACTTTGATTTCTATTAATCTGTTAAAGTGATTACAGATTACTAACTATGAGATATGATTGTATGAGATGAGATATATATTGAACTATTTGTTAACTCTCTAATGCCATAGGGTTCCTTTTATAGACCAAGGATAAACCCTAACAGGCTTACAAAACGCACAAAAGATAATACATATCTTCTCCTATAATATCTCATGCATATCTCTTAAACGGTACTAACTATTTTATACTAACGGTACTAACTATCTGAGCAGTACTTAACACTTTGTACTGTCAGTACTAACTATAACTATCGGTACTAAGTATATACCTAACGGTACTAAGTCAGGAATGTATAATTCCCAACACTGTTGAAACAATTTTTTTGTTTTGTTTGTTTTTTTTGTTTTTGAAAATGTATATCAAATATGGTAAACACCGACTAAGGAAGCAGGGCCGCGACATAATTTTTGGAGCGGACCATAAATATAAAGAAGTCGGGCCGTGACATAATGTTTGGTACGGACCGGAAATATAAGGAAGTTGGGCCGCGACATAATTTTTGGAGCGGACCATAAATATAAAGAAGTCGGGCCGCGACATAATGTTTGGTACGGACCGGAAATATAAGGAAGCTGGGCCGCGACATAATTTTTGGAGCGGACCATAAATATAAAGAAGCCGGGCCGCGACATAATGTTTGGTACGGACCGGAAATATAAGGAAGCTGGGCCGCGACATAATTTTAAAGAGGTTGGGCCGCGACACATTATTAAGAGGCCGGACCGACCCATGACGGAAGTCGGGCTCACGGACAAAAATATAAGAGTCCCTTTAAAATAATCTTTGCAAAATAATGTTTGCATAATAATATTTACAAGTAAGGGATAATTGCAAATAAGGAAAAAGATATGGATAAAATCTTTTTATCAAATTAAAAAATATTGGTAATATCTTGTTACCAATTAAAAAAAATACAGATAACATCTTATCAAGTTTAAAAAATATTGGTAATATCTTGTTACCAATTTAAAAAGATATGGATAAAATCTTTTTATCAAATTAAAAAATATTGGTAATATCTTGTTACCAATTTAAAAAGATATGTAGAATATCTTTATCAAATTAAAAAGTCCATTTGACAAAAATTGCCATTCGTGATACTACTTATCAGTATGCGATTTGTGTTCTACTTGTTATTGTACATATGTAGATTGAAGAGTAGTTGCATATGTCATAACAAATATAGCATGTATGAAAGCATAAAAGTATAAATGTGTTTCGGAGAATTTGTTTCGTCCGTGAACCATCATAAAATAGTTTGTAAAACATATCGCGGCATTTTGATCATGTATACTTTTATTTTTAACGCAATTTTGTGTCTAAAAAATGTTATAGATGCGTTTAATTCGAACAAGATATCATCTTGTGAAGAGCAATCTAAATGACACAATAAAGCATGTAGAGACCATTTGTTCTTAGGCCCCACTGAGGTTGGTGTGTTTATAAAAAAGAGCCACGTGCTCATTTTTTTTCACAAGATATCAAAACAAGAGTTTGGAACTTGTTTTAGGTGGAAGTTATATATCAAGTTTTTTTGATAAAATGCAATAGAAAATTATATGACCAGAAGCATGCATTTTTTAATTTTCATGGCAGCGAAGACGTTATGAAGATAAATAAGAGGTACTTACAAATCTCATGTTGTCAGGACATATATACAAACTCGCGGTTGCATCGAACAATTTTATGGGTTTGAAGCACTTGCTGTTGTGTCCCCATTTTTCCTTTGGGTGATAAACTTGACAACGTGAATGAAACTGAGAAAACCTGAATGAGGCGAGTTAATTTTTCCCGTTGACGATGGCCTTCCCTTACGAACACAGAGTATTGTTCATTCAAGTTTGAAATAAACAATCGTTGGTGGAAAGCGTGTTTGGGGCCTGAACGTCGCATATTTAAATCTGATAGAGCTGAACACCACATATGCATGCGAAGAGAAATCAAACAGCATGATGTTCAACACGGGTAGGACGAGCGTTTTGTTTGGGTCCCACGGATGGCGCCAACTTGTTGATGCATAATTTGGTCGGGCCGGTCCTGACGACTCTCCTGGTGCCGTTTGTCGTCTTCCCGGGCCTTGAATAGTGCTGCCAACAAAGAAGAACCGGTTAGAAGGGGACCCGAGGCCGGAGCCCAGGATCCACCCTCCGACGGTCAAGTCAGAATAGTCTAAGCATGTTATATAAAGAGGTGGTAGAGAATAACATGTCCAAGTAGGATGATCCTACCCTTGTATATATAGTGTATAGATTAGGGTTACGTAGGATGTGAGCCACCCTTTTATCGTGTTCGGCCCATTGAGTCCGGCCCATTCCGGATTATACGCCAACAGTTATAGTTGTAATATTTTGGTTAAGGTTTTTGTGAAAAGCTTATACGTATAATGTAAAATGATCAAAGTTTAATTAAAAAATGCTGTGATATACACAATTTATCAGGAATAAAAAATGTTTTTATTTTGAGTTATAAACCTCAAACAAAATCTATCTATACTCTTTTATAAAACATAGTATTTTTACCTCCCTCTTCATCAATTTTTTTCCTAATATATCTAAGCATGCTATTATGACAAGTGGCAGATCGGTTTTTAAATAAGGTCATTTGAAAAAATAAATCTGTTAGCATTGGTTAACTTTGTAATGTTCTAGCGCCTTGCTAGTTTGTCTCAATAAAAGTTGCCGTTCAAAAAAAAAGTTAGAATTGAAAACGTATTAATTTTCCATTCTCTGTCATCTTACTTTTTGAAAGGTTATAACATTGCCTCCTTTAAAGTTTTTAAACCTATTTTATTTTAAAGTACAAAATAAATATTAAATAAGTTAAATTGTTTCCGAAATTCATGTTAACTTCAAATTTCACACGGAATGCAATATATAACTAAAATTTTGACACCAATCAAGCGATTAGGCTAATTGAAAATAAGAAAATGCTCAAAATGGATTACGCATAACGTCTTCGACAAGTTTTCTTATTGAGTTACTCCATAAGAGAACTTTGTTTTTACACATTTGACTCAGTAGATAACTTGAATCTTTATCATTACCAAAATAAATTATGTGTTACCTTGTGTGATTAGTCATTGCTCATTCTTCTTCATATTTTATTAAGTTTTCTCTTTTCTAAAACTAATGTAGTTTAATTATTGTTTGCAGGACATGATATTTCACATGTGGTAGCGCAAAATGATTTAGCTTATGAATTGATAAGGGTACACTTCTGAGGGCAAAGCTACGTATCAATGAGTTAGTTGTCTGATATTTCCACAAACCGGGATGATGATTATATCATACTAC
>BQNB010072262.1:1791-32497 GCA_026074375.1 Tanacetum coccineum
GGGCATGCTCGAAGGAGATCCTTGAATCGGTCCCATGCCTCATAAAATGATTCATCAAAACGTTGTTGAAAATTTGAAATTTCATTCCGGAGATTTGTTGTTTTTGAGGGAGGAAAGAAATGGTTAATAAACTTGGACACAAGATCGTCCCAAGTGAGAATAGAACGAGAAGGTTCTTTGTCGAGCCAAATCCAGGCTAGACCATCGATAGAAGTAATCTTGTTAAAATATCGAATATGAGCATGATGATCTTCTTTCTCAAAACCGAAGAATTGTTTTGAAGTTACAAGATTGATTAGACTATGCTTGAGCTCGAAATGCTCAGCGGGAATGGGTGGTACTACGATTGCCTCCGCATAACCCTCGGTGGGTGGACAGAGTAATTCCGCCATAGTACGTTGATCGGCCATCATAACTACGGGAGTCTCTTCAAGACAAAACGGTTCGACTCTTTGCTTGGAACGTCTACGATTACGAAGTTTCGGAGTCGTGGAAGATTCGGCAATTAAATGCGATGAAGAGCGAGTGCGCATGCACTAAAAAATAAAATAAGAAAAATATTTTTGTAACCGATAATCGAACAAGTGTAAGGTAGCTCTTTAAAAAACGCACAAAGAAGCGGAGTAGCGGGTAAGCGCGAAGCGTTTTAAAAACCTTCTCCTTTCGGGTCGAAGTTCGTAGGATCAACCCTCCTTAAACCTCTCTTAAAGTTTGTAAACTAAAAGTGAGCCGATTTCACAAGTGACACAACGGTTGTTTTTGTTGTTTTTCATTTTTTTTGGTTTTTAAATACTTTAGGAAAAGTATTTTTGGTTTTTTCTAATAAATCTACGAAAATAAATCGAGAAAAAAAAATATTTTTGTATTTTTTAATTTTATATAAAAGAAAATAATAAAATGATAACTTCACGAGGAAGGGTCTTAAAAACACTAATCTTCAAGCTTCAACGCGATATTCGATACACACCTCCCCGGCAACGGCGCCAAAAACTGATTGATATCCAAATACGTATATAAGGATAATATCAATAATAGTATAGTAATAAGTATTCCGTAAGGATTTAAGAAGATTACTTTTAACCAAAGTAAATTCAAAAACCTCCCGGGTCGTTTCCTCGACGAAGCGTGAATTGAAAATCGGTTAAGTTCGTGATCGCGTGCTTTGAACAATTTCAAGGATTTTGATTTTGGATTCTAATTCTACTTATGAAAATGCAAAAACAATTACAAGCAATCAAACAACTAAGGCAAATAAAGATTTAAGCTAAAAACGAGAACGTGAATTCTAAAATGCGACTAATTATCTAAATTATTAAAATTTTGCCCTAAAAATTATTTTTTTATTTTTTATAAATCCTAAATGACTAAAAATAATTTTAGAAAAAAGAATTATATTTTTTTGATTTTTATTTTATTTATTATGAATTACAAACTAATTTAACCTAAAAATATTATTAAAAATACTAAACTAAATTATAAAATTCTGAAAAATTTACTAAAAATACATAAGATAATTCTAATCCTAGGAAAAATAAAATAAGCCACATAGCTTATCTTAATAAGCTGTAAATAATCCCTAAAGGGCTTAAAGCTTAAAACAAAAAATCCCCTTAAATACCAAACTGCCCTAAGGTCTAACAGAAAAGACCCAAGAGCGCAGTGGTAAGGGTGTTTGCAGTTAAGGTTGAGGTCTTGAGTTCAAGTCCTCCCACTACGGCAAACGCCCTACCATTTTTGTTTGCAATTTTTATTTTTTGAAAAAGCTTAATACTATGAAAATAAGCAACTTTAATTAAGACACCTTTTTCGAAACCTCAAATAAGCCAGGAAAAAGCTGCTTCAAATGACAGATTGCACTTAAAGTCTTAAAGGTATTTATACTAAACTTTAGATTTGCAAATAAGCTTCTAAGAACTTAACCTAAGATCAAATAAACTTCTAACACCTTGAATCAGACTTAATAAGCAAATCTAAGACCAAAATAAGCATCACTCATAAGCTGGAAAGCTTAAAAATCAAATAAGCTATTGACCAAAACTGGTATTGCAATAGCCTGAGAAGGCACTTTTAAACTAATTTTTAAGCTGTTAGATCAATAAGCTAGACTTTTAAAACTCAAAACAGATTAAGCTAGTACTTTAAAGATCTAAAATAATCACTTTTTAAACAATTTGGACTTTTAATAAGCTATATATAAGCTACTGAACATTGATGTTTACACTAAACTAATGTTTTTGTTTTTTTTCTAGAAAGATTGATATGGCTTATGCAGCCCTATATTAAGCTAAGAAAATAAGCACTATACCTCTAAACAAGCTTAAACAGATGATGTTTATACTACAAACTACTTATGCTATCAAAATCAACCCCTAAAATAAGCTTAATCTAACCCAAATTTGCTACTGAAAACTAGAATGTAGACTTTTGAAAATGGTGACTGGACACTTGGACAGATTTATGAATAAAAACTCAAATGGCAAATGCAAAACTAAAACTAATTTTATTCTTACTTCATAATGAAACTATAAACAAGCATGAGACAAGACCTTAATATATCTTTTAAGCAAAAATTAGAATAAGCTAGTTTGAAGAAACCAGGATCACTCACAGATTCTAAAATGTATATTTTACTCTAAAAGAGTAATTTTAACCCTTTGAAAACTTATGAAAGTTGACTTATAAGCTTAATTTGAGCTTATCAACCTTGGCTTAAAGGTTACAAGGCAATCAAACAGTACTAACCTATGTTAGTACTGCTTGTTCCAAACACCCCTTAATAAGTTTGAAAATCATATTTAAGCTTAAAACAGACTCTAATAAGCTCCAAACTGATAAGACAAAATAAGACTTAAACTATTAGATGACAATTAAGCTAAAAGAAAGGACAAAAAAAACATTATCTAATAAGCTATGAAGATAGCATTTTTACTAGCATAAGAAACATGTTTTTACTTTTTAAATGATTTAATAAACAAAAACTCAAATTCAAACGTTATTCAAAACTTAAACCACACATATGAGCTAACAATAGACTATTGAGCATCATATTCTAGCTATATTAATCAGAATAGCAAACTACAAAACCCAATATAGAAAAGGAGCTACAAAGAATATGTTAAAGTACTTTTTGTCCTATGCTCAAAATTGGGACTTAATTGCTCTATAGAGCTTAAATCAACATCGTTAGGTTATAAAATATAGGCTAAGAATATAGCCATATAAGCCCATCTCAATTCTAGCTTAATACTTCCTTATTGGCTTATTCAGATATTTTTGGTGAATTGGAGTGAACTGCTTTTCAGTTAAGTTATAGGCAAACTTATAACTGTATAAGGCATTAGCTTATTTTATGACAAGGGCGTTTTGAGCGTATTAAGTGACTTCCTAATACATTGTTATATAAATTTGTATAAAGTATAATCGGGATCTTAACAATTTATGAACAATAATGACAAATTTTATTAATGATTAAAACATTACAATACTTTGTAAAAGGAAATTACAAATTAAGAACAATAAGCTAAAACTTTAAGCTAAAAACGACTAAAAAACTAGCTCCCTTAAGCTGTGTGAGGAGTCTTCTATTTATAGTCCTCAGCAGAAGGATCTAGAGCCTAAGGAGTGTGTAAGCCTTCAATCCTAGCCTTCTAATCTTGTCCAATCCCCAAGCAATCATTTGGAGCCCTTGGATCATGTGCCACGTCCATCCACCAATCAACCCTTGTAAGATTGCCAGCGTGGCCTGCCAAAAACGTCACTGCGTGCTTCATGTGTGGATGCTCTCCTTCTAGAAGCTCTTGAGCGTGAGGTGAAAAGGGTGGTTGTTAACGGTGAAAACAAGAGGGAAAGTAAAGAATGAACAATAACTTTGACCTTGTCCTTATACCATTGACTTGGACCCGGTTTTGGTGTTGGGCTTGGTTTATGGTTTTGGGCTAGGATAAAGGTTATAAGTTTAATGGATTAATGGGAGTTAAGGTTAAGGACTAATGGTGTAATTTGGTTTGGACTAATGGTGTTAGTCCCCAAGGACTAACTTTGTAATAGTTTTAGGGTATTTTAAGGTTAAAGGATTAACAGGATTGGAATTGGTTAAGACTTAAGATAAATTTGCCTTCGGCTTTGATTTCTCGTACTCTTTCTATTCCCGTGCTCGGTTTTGTCTGTTTTGCTCCGTTTTTGTCCTTTTGTGCAATATCCGTTACCTGCAAGACACAATTCACAATACAAACGAATAAAATGCATTTTTCTGTATTTATTGGTCATTATTGGTCTTTTAAGCTTGTTTTATTAGACAAAAGGTATATGTATTTAAGCACATACCATTTATCCTATGTAATTAACTCATTTTGTATAATTATTGCAAAGAATTGTTACTTAATCGTTTGTATTTGAGAATTGCAGTAATTATGGAGTACTTTGTGAAGATTAACTAAAAGGCGCATTCTGGAGCTTAAATGAAGATATTTGAATATTACTGTTCTGACAACCAATACGCCGTATCCATCAAGAAAGATACGACGTATCTGTGCCTGCACTCACCAAATACCACGAAGAGAACAAGATCCAATACGTTGTGACAACCGCGATTTAGCGAGATTAGTTTAACCGTCAGTGTTAATTTGCCTTGTTTTATGAGTTTGAAATTATGTACGTAAGTCATTTTGGTGTTATATGTTATACGGCATATGTGTTATTATGTGAGTTGGAGATGGTAGAAATGAAAGATTTAGTCATTTCGTTTCGTATGTGATGGTGACTTCGGGAGTATAGCGATTTTCATTATTTTATCGTCAGAATAATTAAGGAAGTATGAATCGTTAATTTCGAGTTGAGATTAACTAGTGAATTGAGGTTTATAATTTATTTATGAAGTAATAAATAAAAATAATATGAGGTAAATAAGATTAAGTAGTGAAAGTGTTGTTATTTTAAAGTGTGTAATTATTTAAAGGTAAAGTAAATAAGGAATATAAATAGTTTTGTATTTTTTTAATATATATATAAGTATATATAGGAGGGGGTCACGAAATTTATATAAAAAAATGAATAAAAAAATTTATATAATTTAAAGGGGTGTTGGTTTGGATCGGCTATAAAAAAATGAAGAAAAGCCCAATTTTGCAAAAAAAAAAAGAAAACAAATAATCTGTGTTTTATAAATATCCCTAACTCAAACCCTAAACCAGTTTTTCCTCCCTTCCCTTTGAATGTGTCGATCCAGCCCCCAAGAGCAAGAGAAGTATCAAAAAATTTTGAAGAAAAATTTAGAAGAAGTGTCGTAAGATTTTCAAGAAGAAGGTTTATTTTCTAATACTCTTTTCAATTAAACATCTTTAATTATGTAACTAGCAAATTGATGGATTATGATTTTATAAAACTTCTGTAATAAAGATGTTATGATCATCTAATACTGATTTGAGGACAATAATTAGAGTATGGATGGGTTTAAGTAGGTTTAATTGTGGTAAATTTGGAATAGAAATATGGACAGAATTTTAGGTCATCTTGCGAGAGTCATAACTCGGTCATAAGGATAGCTTTTATTGATTTTCTTGAGCCTAAAAATAACTATAGAGAGGCTACTTTCCAACCCCATTGGTTTCATGAATTAAAAGTGAGTGGAAGTCAGTCAAAATAATTTTATAAAATTCATTGTCAAATCTGAGTTTTTGGGGCAGATTATGGGTTGTGTTTGTGAGGTCAAAAACCATATCAAAACGTCTTTTTAATTAATGGGATTGCTACTGTAGAAAGTTCATGATGTATATGATTTTCTAGAATTTTTGTAGAATTTTACTAAATGTTAAATGGGACTGATCAAGCTAAACTTTTTGATGGTCGAATCAGATCCGAATTTGAGTACTTTGTGATGTTGAATTTTTATAAAATAGTTAGGCTCAATATTATTTTTTCTAAAAAATCACAGTAGTTTATAACCCATTGATAAGGTAAAGAAAGAAAGGAGGAAAGGCAATTTGATCCGTTAGTATTTTATTTGTGGTCATAAAGTGACTACAAAATTCTGCCAGAAACTAGAAAACTCGAATAAATGGATTAAGAGTATTAGGATATAAGTAAGGTATGGCAAGTGTGGTAAAGGGGTTTATAATCATAATAGAGACATTGTAGTCCATCAATTGATTGTTACATCATCTTGGGCATTTAGCCTAATCGCGTGTAACATGTGTTTTATTTGTGTTTAGTTGATGGCGAGGGATTTGTGAAGTAGCTGTGCATCAGGTGAGTTTCAAAGTCCTTTTTACATTGTTTTTAAATTGGGATGGAATTGATGCAAATGGTTTTGAAATGTTTTAATTATTGTCATTATATGGTTTAATTGATGCGTGGACATTTATGTAGCTATTATATGATATGTGCTAAATGTTTATGTGTTGTTGGATCGGAGGGTAACGTTCCTATCCATGCTGTGTGATTCGGATCGGAGGGTAATGTTCCTACTCATTACTGTGTGATTCTGATCGGAGGGTAAAGTTTCTACCCATTACTGTGTGATTCAGATCGGAGGGTACCCATTTCAGTGTGATGTTTTGGTGTGACTTGGATCGTGGGACACGTTCCAACCTGATTGTGGTTATTTTGTACGTATGCATGTTAGCCTGTATAATAGCTAGCCTAACTGTCCTGCCATGTTTTGTTTTATTAATCACAGTAATTGATTAAAAGTTTAAATTGTGTGTCGTTAACCTATGACTCTCACCAACCTTTGTGTTGACGTTTTTAAGCATCATTTTCAGGTGAGCCTCGTGAGGATATTGAAGTTAGGAAGCGTGGCTAGTGAGACCGTAGGGTTGCATGCGGAGTTTAACTCCTAGCTTTTGTTTTATTTTTTATTTTTATTTTTTTCGCACTTGGATTTGTTGAACTATATGTTTAGGTTGTTTGAGATTATTGCATATGTCTTTGTATTGGCGTGACACTTAACTTCAATACAAGACGCCGTATGTTTTGTTATGCTCGTTTGGGTATTTTCATGACACTTTGTGTCCATACATTGGTTTCTTTTATGCATTATAGTTCTCTATATAAACACCATTGTATTGTGATGATATCCATTCTCGTTACGCCTCGCGTTTCGGCCTTGGCGGGGTGTGACAGATTAGTATCAGAGCCTTTGGTTATAGAGAAGTAGGTCGTTTGACCTAGACTATAACCTAGGAGTCCTTCATATAGCTGCATAATAGGATCTATATGTTTAGCTATTTAGGCGTTTTGTTTTCTTGCTTTTCTCTGAGTTTTATTTTGACCGACGACATACTCGATATCAGAAGATTCAGAAGAGGAGCCAATTGAGGAGGGGCCTTTTAAGGGACCGAAGGAGGAAGGGTAGTTGAAGAGTCGGAGAAGGAGGTCGACTCATATCTCTTTTCGAATGCTCATAGTAGGCCTGGACCCGTAGAGTCGAGTGTCTCTTGCGAAAGCAAAGTCAAACCCAAGCGAGGCCCAACATAAGTTTATCTTGTCTTTTACGTCGACATGTTGCTATCAATGATTTCTTTCAGATATTACGTCTTTTGTACACGTTGAAACCTTTATTTTCATTCTGTCGTTTTTGATTTTATCTTTATATAAATAAATATTCTTCTGGTAGATCATCATGTTTGTGTATATTGGAGTCGTGCAAGATTTGCTATGTGGTATATGTGCATTATCATTAAGATGTGTAGTCTTGGAAGTAAATACACGTGTGAAAGGATGCAATGATAATTATGGGTGGACAACATAATTATAAAGGCATCAAACACGTAGACTTGTGACCATGATTACATTGATCGGTGTTTGCTTGTTAGATGTAGTGTAAGATGTTGCATTATGTGCGGTTATAGTATAAATAGTTATGAAGTTAGTAAGTTTCCCTCCTATCTAACGGTTGCGGATACCCCGGATACCTGTTATTACTATTATTACGGTTATCGAGTTTGTTCGTCTGCTCAATTATTTGCTTGGATATATAACCCTCATTTAGTATTCCTTGTTCGTACCATGTCGGTATGGATGATCTAACTTTTCTATCCGGCGTCTTGATAAATAGTAGTTGTTCGGATCTTCTTCTTTGGATATTGGTACGTTTCATTAGTTCTTTCGTTGTATTGGTTACTCGTATGAGTATCAAAATTTTCTTTTAAGCACTAATTGTTCCTAACATATTAGTGTGAATCATTACTCCGTTCTTTATATATCATTTGGTTTTTATAACATGTTGCGGCATATTAGTACTGACGCTTTTCATTAGTTGTTATTTTGAGTGTGAGTACGGATGAGTCTTTATGTTCTTCTTTTGGTTCGTAATGTCTTCGTATAAATTTCTCTTGTGCATGTTTGTTTCACTGTTATTCTGACTATATGGTTCCTTGTACTTCCTTTTGCTTTCAAACAATAGAATTGTGTTAGAGTCTTTACGGTATTATACAATCTCTATTGGAATTACGATGTCCTTTGTTTGAGTAATATATTTATATTAATGACGAGTTATGAAAATCCTTTTGAAGTATATCTTGATGGTTTGGGAAAAACTATTTTTTGAAATGTTCTTATGAATACGTTGTGACATCGTTTTTATGTGTATGTCTCTTTATGAAACTATGTTTACAATGATTTTTATAAAACGATGTGATACAGGTTGACTGTCAATACTATGTTCAAAATGATGTTTATGAATAAGATATGTTTAAAATGGTCTTTACAAATAAGATATGAAACTATTTTTTTAGTGGTTATTAATATTTTTTTATTATGAAAAGTATATTTAAAAACATTCATAATGGTAAGATGCGATACACCGCTAAATAACTATCTCTAGATTTTTTTATGACAACCGTGTTTAAAATGAATTTTACAAAGATTGTATTTAAGACGATTTATTTTTTATATATATATTCAAAATGATTTTTATATTTACAATGACTTTCTTTATTATTTTAAAATGATTTTTATAAAAACAGTATTTAGTTGGTTCTTTCGAGTAAAGTCGATTATTGGTATAAGAATTCCATCTTTTGTATTTTTCAATCTTGATACGTATCATTATTCGATATGTGTTCTTTTTGTCTTGGTACGCTTTATTAACTCTTTTGTTTGCGTTTCCTATCGATATAGATATTCTATCCTTTGATTTTTATGTCATTTGATCCACATCTATTTGCATATGTGAAATCCCTTATATGTTCTATAGCATTTGATTCAATATTCGTTCGCTACCCTATTCGATAGATCGTAACCCTTAGAATTTGTTGATATATATTTTATTTGACCAAGTCACTCTCCGTAGGGAGCACCTGTGTTGTTAAAAAGAAGGACGGTTCATTTCGAATGTGTATAGACAATCGAGAGTTGCACAAGCTGACCACCAATAATCTCCCCAGCATCGATGACTTGTTTGACTAGTTACAAGGTTCGCGTTATTTCTCTAAGATAGGTCTTTGATCCGGTTATCGTCAGTTGAGAGTGCATGAAGAAGATATTCCAAAGACTGCCTTTAGGATGCGGTATGGACATTTTGGTTTTACGGTTATGCCTTTTGGGTTAACCAATGCACCAATGGTTTTTATGGACTTGATGAACTGGGTGTGCAAGCCGTATTTAGACAACTTCGTCATTGTTTTTATTGATGATATCTTGATCTACTCAAAGTCTAAGGAGGAACATGAGGTTCATTTGAAGTTAGTGTTGGAACTGTTAAAAAAAGAGAAGTTGTTTGCCAAGATTTCCAAGTGTGAATTCTGGCTTTAAGAAGTTCATTTTCTCGGACACGTGATTAACAGTAATGGAATTCACGTGGACTCTAGTAAGATAGAAGCAATGAAGAAATAAAAAGCACCTAAGATGCCATCCGAGATATGATCATTCTTATGATTGGCAGGTTACTACCGACGTTTCTTCGTAAAAAAATTTAAGATTGCTAAGCCCCTTGCTTTACTGACGCAGAAGAGCCAGAAGTATGAGTGGGCCAGAGAACATGAAGAAGCTTTTCAAACTTTGAAGGATAATTTGTGTAATGCACCAATATTGTCATTGCCTGATGGACCAGAAGACTTTATAGTTTACCGTGACACGTCAAATCAAGGATTAGGTTGTGTACTCATGCAAAGAGGCAAGGTAATTGCCTATGCATCACGACAATTGAGGATTCATGAGAAAAATTATACAACACTCGACCTAGAATTGGGAGCAGTAGTGTTTGAACTTAAGGCTTTGAGGCATTAGTTGTACGGGACGAAAAGTATTATCTACACGGATCATAAGAGTCTACAGCATATATTTGACCATAATGATTAAAATATCTGTCAACGAAGATGGATTGAATTGTTTAGTGATTTCGACATTGAGATTCGCTATAATCCAGGAAAGGCTAACGTAGTAGCTGATGTCTTAAGTAGGAAAGAGCGAGTGAAACCTAAACGTATACGAGCAATGGCTATGACCATTCAGTCCAAAGTTAAAAGAATGATAATGGCAGCCCATAGTGAGGCGTTTAAGGAAGAGAACGCGCTAGCAGAAATGTTGCGTGGCTTGGATCAAAAAATGGAAAAGAAAGAATATGAAGGTTTGTACTATATGGATATAATATGGGTTCCTTTGATTGGTGATATAAGGACTATGATTATGGGTGAGGCACACGCTACGAGATATAATGTGGGCTAAAACACACATCTTTTGTACCCCATAAAACACTATTAATCGGACTAAAAATGCTAAAATGTGGATAATTATCTTGCAAATATGTTTGTTTGGTATTTTTATGTCTTGTAGGTAAAAACAATTGAAAACGGAGCAAAAACGGGTATTTACGGGTTCGTTTCGATCAAGAGTGCTTAATATCCAAAATCAAGATGAAGTCGTTAATATTTTCCGAGCATGCCATTGGAAAGAGCACGGAATTTTGAGTCCAAGGGTGCCTTTGGATTTTATTGGGCCAACCCGAATCCCACTTAACGGGCCAGGCCAGCCCAAATGAGCCAAAAACACATTTAAATCCCAAGATATAAGTTTCAAAATCTGATTATATTGATGGTGATGACGTCATATGACGTCACGTCACATGTGTGTAAATTAAATCCACTCATGGCACGTGACTAAGCACTAGTTTTGTTGGGCAAATTGAATTACTACACGTGGCTAGCCTTATTTTACTTTAACAAATTATATTCGGTTATAAAGCGTGTATAAGGAAATAAAGATCATTTTTTTAACGCGTTTTCTTTTGAGATAAGGAGGCCACGTGTAACTCAAGTATTGGAGGATCGGGCTGGTCTGTACGAGGTCACAACCAATCATTGGCATTTATGACGCGTCAATGGCAAAAGATAAAACTACCCCCAGATCTAGCAATATGAGTGGATGAAGACTTAAAAGGACAAAAATACCCTCACACCTACTTTGGGCTATAAAAAATGAAAGCAGCATCTCATTTCGAATGGAGTTTTAGGGAGAAAAAAAATAGTGTAGCTTTATTTTGGTAGTGTAGCTTATTCTAAATGTCTTTTAGCTTATTTTTAAATTTTGTAAAAGCTTTTTGTGAGCTTATTGGATTTTTCTGATTGTACTCTTTAGCTTATTAATGTAATGGTTTAAGGTTTGTTTGGCTTAAAGTTCTTATTGTCTTTTCCTTCTTACTCTTATTCTCTTAGCTTATCCAATAAGCTGTTCTTCTGAACTTATTTACGAGCTTATTTCTCAAATTTATTTTCGATCTAAGAGTTTAGATTGTTTAAGCTTGTCATAAGTTTAAACGATTTGTAACTTTTAATCCTAGATAAGTTCAGATCTCAAGTTTGTATAATAAGCTATAGTTGAGCTTATTGTGGTTTCTTAAGCTGTTTAGATTTCCGAATACTCTTCATAAACTTATCGATCCTTTTTGTGGAATTTTATCTTTAAGCTTTTGGTCTCAAAAATTAATTTTTTCTGTTAAATCATTTTTAGTTCGTAATCCTTTGATTCTCATGCTTAATTGTTATAGGATCCCTCTTAGCTTATTGTTCATCTTTCATAACTTTTTGATGAAATCCTTATTCGGTTAAGATTTAGTATGGCTTATTAGATCTAGTATCCTCTTGTTTTGAAAATGCTTATTCTTATTTCGAGTAGGATACTACAAAAGTTTATTTCTGTTGTGGCTTAATTGTTTCATAGTATTTGCGTGTTCAGTTCTTATAACTACTAGCTTAATTGGTACTCATAGTTTAATAGTTGGGCCTATGGATCGAAATGTTGAATGTTCGTTTGAAGAATTAGAATTGAGCCATGTGGAAAAATGCAAATGTATAACTTACTAATTTGTTGGACATGCGTTGATTTGTAGTATTTTAATTTGGGCTTGTAACTATTTCTCACAAATAAGGCCTCGTCTAGTTTCCTTTAGAATTCGTTAGTTTTGGGCTTACTTATGATTGGGATTAGTTTAGGCTTATAGTTTATTAGGCCTACAAGTATTAGTTAAATATGAATTGCAAATTGTGTTAGTTAGTATTCTATAACAGATTTGTTGATTTGTATTGTGTTTTTGGTACCTTTCTACTCACAAGGCGCGGAGCTTAAGGGTTTATTTAGCTAGACCGAATTTGATTATTTGTTTTAGCTAAATAAATCGGGTGGTATTCGTTTATTTGCGGCTCTTCAATTCGGTTCCATTTTCTATCCTTTTTCTATTAATTAGTGTAGCTTTAGTATAAAATGTTTTGCTTTGCTTATTTTATCATTATGAATAGCGAGTAGTTTTATTAGTGCTTGTTGAGTGATATAATGATATGGGAATTAACTGTGGATTTGAAAAAGGGTTTAATTAATAAATAATATTCGATTATTTAGATTTATAGTTTGAATGTTTCAAAGGGCAAAAGCCGGAGAAATAGTCAAACTATTCATCTAGTAATTAATATCTTTTTGAGATATTTTTTTGTCAAAATAAACCAACGTTGTTAGATAATTATCTTTTCTAATGATTATAATTCGTTAATAAACCTAAATTCACACTTAAGGAACTTTTCACGTCACTTAGCAAGCATATTTGTCATTTATATCTTTTAGATCAATTTTAGTATAATCTTGTAGTTTTAAATCTTAGAATTAATATTAGTTTAATTTTTAGTATAAAAATAGTTTAAAACCAAAACCAAAAATTTGAATGACAATCAAACCCGATTTACAACTTGAACGTAGATTTTCATTCACCTCTCACCGGGGAAAACGATACCCGTGTTGATTACTTATTATTCTTTCCTAAGAATAATTTGTATGATACTTAGCTTGCGTATACGTATATGTATTTTATATAAATATATATATTATACATTTGAGGGTTTATTTGATACGTGTAAAAACGACTACATCACGCACCTCCTTGTAAATCCTTAGCAGTTTGAAATTTCGGAACTGTGGAATTGTTAGGAATGAACATCTCAAACTGATAAGCACCTTCATCAAGCGCTTTGTTAAGCCACTTTCGGTTTTCCCTCTTTCTATTTATATATCGTCTAAATCTACTTGCCCACGGTATATAACTACCCCTTTCAAGCATGGGAGGCCTAGTCTCAGAACCGGCATCAGCAAGGGATTGTTGATATGTTTTGGATGTTGACATTTCTTATGACTCAAAGATTGGATCTTTGTAGATGAAAATGAGTGATATTTGTGAGAACTTTTCCAAACTCTGTAACAATTGTCAAATTTGGACAACACTAACTCTGACTAACAAACTCGGTATTCTTAAAACGTTTGAAACTCGGAAATGCTATGAACCAGAAATCGATTTACTTGTTTTAGTTAAAAAATCGATTTTTTTTCAAATTTGATAGAACCGAGACTTGAAAAAAAATTCTTTGATTATGGATTAATAGTAACCACAAACTCGAAAACCGAATTTGAAGTCCAAGTTTAGTCAGTACTGAATTTATCTTTCAAAAGTCCAAAACCGTGAACTTGTAATGTGTAATCACGTTTGTAATCGGATTTCTGAGATCAAATCACTAAATCCTGAGTCACACTTTTCGATAAAACCAAAAAGTATGAACACTAATTAAACTCGATAGAAAACCAAGTTTAACAAAACTGCCTAATATACATTTTTCGATAGAACCGAGAAAACGTATATATCTATTACAACACTTTTCTACCGAAAGTAAACTAATAGTGATACTTAAACTTCCGAAAATGTAAAGAAATGATCCGAGAATACTAATACACTTCCGAGAATGCTGAAACACGGTAATCCATCACCAAATCCATAACGAAACAGCTCTATTATTTGAAACCGCTTCCAAAATGCTAATCGAGAGCTCAAATACTTCAACCGAATCCACCGAATTTCATCTTATCGTTCTCGGACGTGGAAAAAACTCACAAATCGACTCACTCGTATTCTCTAATGGCATATGATACCACTTGTTAGGTCTTGTTTATATTGAATCATACATAATCAACCATGGAATCTTAGAGAGAATAGTAGAGGAGGGAAAGTATTTAAATTTCATATGTTATAAAATGGAGGTAAAGGGAAAATGTTTATTACAAGGCATCACCCTCTAATGATGATTAGAGGGGTATTTATAGGAGAAGGGAGGATCCTTCTCTTCCTTTATTTTTCACTTCTAGTCCCTAATCTTTGGTAATTATGCTATTTCTTTCTTTTAGGATAATATACCTTATTACAAGCTACTTTATTCTAAACAAAATAAAGACTATTAACTAAATATAACTAAACCACATAATCGACACTTTTTATGAACCTAACAGTTCTGTGTTACAAAAGGATTGATACAATCATGAATGTATACTCGGTTTTCTTGCAATAAGTATGAAACTGAATATCCAAAAATCAGACATGTGAAGCAAGATTGCAATAATCAGTTCCAAAAAGCAAGTCCAAACACTCCTTAGATTAGTATAAGACGACCAAAGCCACATGAATATAGATATCTGGTAAAAATCAGTGTTGCAAAATTCGGCCTAGGCGGCCGATTAATCGGCGCCTAGGCGCTAGGCGGGGATTAACCGCCTTGATTTTCACTAATCGGCCTTATTAATCGTTTTGGTCAAAAATCGGTCAACATACCGATTAATCGGACAAAAATCGGCCAAATCTGGCATAAATCGACCGAATCGGACAAAAATCGGCTAAATCGGCCAACTTGGTTACGGATGGAAATCGGCCATATCGAGGATTAATCGGCCAGATCAGACAAAATTGGCTAAATTGGGAAAATTAGGCGTATATTTTCAATTTTTTTTATTTTTTTATATAAAAAGTCCAATCCGATTAATCCCCAATTAATCCCCGCCTAACTGATTAATCGCTAAGCGGTACCTGACCGCCTAGCTAGCGCCTAGCGATTTTTGCAACCTTGGTAAAAATGTTAGCTTCCTGTGAGCAGACATTCTTGCTTCAGCAAAGTTGAATAAGTATGTCATGGAACTTATGAATAGTCTAATTATTGTTACAGAGTTGGGGCAGGAGGTACTGTTACTATTTGCAGTGCGATTCATTAGAAGTATTTCGTTATAGGGCAAATGTTTAATGTAGATACATAGTCCATTAGTTGTTTTAGTTAACATGTACAAATAACATTTGGCCTAGCTGCTTATATGCAGCTTACATGCTTGTTTAGTTGCTTGTCTATAAAAGTTTGTACATTGCTATTTGTCTGTTGGTTATTTAACCTCCTTTCTTTGTCTTGGCCTCATGTGGTGGAGTTCCTAGTTCCTGCAAAGATTGAAAGTAGAATGTGTCAAGTTACAATGATATAGTTTAAAGTCCTTTTTTAAGTTCTTTTTGGAATCAAAAGAGTGATAAATGTTTTGGAACAGTATCACTTATGCTTACCAATTTACTAGAACATTGAAAGAATCATTAGATTAAACATGTTTGAATATAACATAATGTCAAAAAACCAAGGCAGCATTGTATAAAAGGATAATAAGCAAATCAATTCACATAAGACATTTCAGAATATTTAAAAGTAGCCATATGTTTCAAAAGCTAGCTACAAAATTAAAAGCAGTTTAAGGGCCTTTTTTTACTATTTATTGAAAGTAAATGGTTAACAATAACATAATGCGTATCAAGCCTGCAAGAATTGCAAATGTTTAGCAGCACACGCGAGGTGGATGTTTGGGATTTCATATTTTGGGCGTGTGCATATGGCTTATAAGCATTCTACATTTAGCACATTCCCTATTTAATTGATACTTATACATATATAAGCAGACACAAAAAATAATGGCAGCCTATCCTATTATTTGTGGTGTCACAGCATATGTAGGTACTTCATTGTGTTTAATCAAAACTTGTGTTTAACTAATCACTTACATATACCAACGTCACTATTGCAAACTGCTTATTTCACTTTACAACATAACAAAAGTCTGTCCATGGCTTCTTCGTCTAAACGTTGCAAGCTACTTATATGTGTTTAGGGGGTGTTTGGTTTAGCAGTGTTCCCATCTACTAATGAACAAAATACCGGTTTTTTACATAGTATCAAACACATGAATCAAACAATCACAAACATAATTTTTAAAACACAAACACATGAGGCATGAAAAATATGGATAATGAGATACTCACCACTGTGGAGACGCAAGTCCAATGCCCTCGTAGCGCTTCATTGGTAATTAGCTTGACCCCAAGACAGTTCTTTTCCTTCATTTTCTGAAAATCTATCCTTGACTAACATCGTGTTATTAAATTTAGGGCTTGCAATTTGAAATTCAACCCGTCAATCATCCTGAATAATCTTTGACAAAAAAAGGCTTAAATAACATATAGAGTATTGAGTAGGGGTATACTATCTTTTTAAAAAATTTTGAGCATGCTACTATTATACACATACTTGTAACCATTTTAGTGGATTTAAAGAAAGAAACACGTGGAAACTTTTGTGACATAATTGAGAAACTATTTATCTAAAAAGAAAATTGGACCGAAAGACTTACAGGTCAACCGATCCGGAGTACAGCTACATGTTTTACCCGTTACCCAACCAACCCGTCCACTTGCTACCTCTAGTTTAAAAATCAAATAGAAAGCCATAAGTTTGCTTACGTTCTTCAATTGAAGCACTATTGTTTCTCCATCTTGTAAATTATAATCGCCGAAAGAAGTTTTCTGATACTGTCGTTCCATCTCTGCGGTAGTTTTCTTCTTATTAACGTACCTTAAAGCAATATATGATGTATAGTCATAAATATATTGTTGTGTCGTTGTGTGGTGTATATATTTTTATGATTCAAGTTTTAAATTTATATTTTGCCGACTTAACCAAAAACAACACTTTAACGGGCATTGTACCCGGTCGGTGGAAGATTCGTGGTAAGTAGGGTGTCGAACACTTGAAGCGAGGTTAAATCTCTTAATTTATTTATATCTTGGTTATCTAATCTAAGTTAATTATAATCTAAGTCAAACCTATGCTAATCCTATGTTAGTTCTAATCTTAATTCTAACAGGTAAAAGGGGGGTTTCAGCCTGAGAGACTGGCACGGGTTTGGTTGGTGACTACAATCAATTCAAGACACTTTAACCCACGCAAGTAAATTAACAGAATATAAAAGAGCGGTCGAGCCTTATGATAGAAAACTGTATTAGCCATCATTAATCTGATTAGAAGTTGGTTTGTTTATTCAGTGCAATGATTACTTATCTCGAAGAGGTATATCATTCTTAGACTTAGGCGGGACTTCATCCTAAGACCTAGATACATTAATTCTGTCACAATTAAAGCATCCGCATAAAGCATCCTTATTTGCTGATTATTTATCTATTTTGGATTTTTAAAGCAATGGTAATCTTGTTAAACCCTAGCTCATAGAGACTTTACCCACTTATTGCTTAATGGAAGTTTATACACTAGTAGTCCACTTGTCAAACTATTAATGGGAATCAGAACATTATTTGTTGAACTATCTAGATTCACCTACTAGTCAACAGTTCAATAAACAAAGGCCATATCGATTAACTTGTTAAGTCAGAAGGCTATCCTTAGCATGGATTTAAGAAGGACAATTTTGTGATTATGATTCTAGATGTATAAATTCTATATGGAGAGCTATCCCGCATCTAGATGTACTACGGTCCGTATACTAGATCCAGTTGAATGATAGGTCGGCATACAAAAGCACGGATAAACACAGTTATTTGATAAACATAAACAAGATTTTTACAACGATAAATTTTAGAATAAGTATAAACAAAACCAAACATTCAGATCTTCATAATAATGGCTAATACCCAAAGTTATTAGCCTTCGAACATCATAATTAATACAAGAGTAATGGCTTAACAAAGGTAAACTAACCGAGTTAACGAATGATACCAAAAACTGAGCGATTACAAAAGTTTAAGAAATTACACGTTGTCTCCTATGGATTGGAATGCGTTGCAAGACCTCTTCTACTCTTTTTCTACTCTTAAAATTGACTTTTGTGGTTTAGGTATCAAGAATATGATTTAGCACACTCAAAACTCGTTTTTGAGTTTTGTATTTATAGGGTCTGGAGTCGGTGTCGATACGGCGTATCCAATGTATTGGATACTATGTATTGGGGTTTCTTGGAGTAGGGACCACGTTTGATACCAGAATATTCACATACTATATCTCCAATACAGCGTATTGCTCTTCATTGGATACGGCGTATTAATCAAGTTTCCTTTGTGGTCTTTGGTGAGTGCAGGCACGGATACGCCGTATCTTCCTTGATGGATACGGCGTATTGATTGTCCGAATAGTAATCTTCAAAATATCTTCATTTAAGCTCCAGAATGCGCGCCTTTTGCGAATATTCACCAAGTACTCCGTAATTACTACAATTCTCAAATATAAACGATTAAGTAACAATTCTTTGCAATAATTATACAAAATGAGTTAATTACATGGGATAAATGATGCTATAAAATAGACGTTATTTAATGTCATCAAATATCCCTCCACTTGAATCCTACTTGTCCTCAAGTAGCCTTTAGAAGTCTATAAAAATGTATCCCTAAGGATATTTTCCGTTAAAGCATTTATTTGATCTATTACAAGTACACAACCAAACACCTCACGAAATAAGAAGATGAAAACACTCAAATCACTCAACTAATCTATGTGGTAACATGTAACTAATTCGCTCAATTGCTCGGTCGTGACGAGTATTCTATCATAAGCTTGGCAAGGATACACATCTCCACCTCTAAAGCTAAGGAGTAACAAGTTTATAAAGGTAAATATGGGTTTGTATGATAAGGCTTAGGGTTGATTACTCTAACTAATCTTTATCGATACCAATATTCCAAGAGGGCGACAAAGACCACACATACACACCTATAACGACGGGATAGACACATGTGACAACTCACTCCCACCTCGAATAAGCTAAAAAGTAGGACTAGTAGAGTAATATAGAGTATGGATCTTCTAACTTTTACCAATAGTAATAAACCAACAAGGCAGCTGAGACATGCATACATGGCCGTAACGACAGAATAAACATGCACGCTCGATCACATCCTCATTCGCGTAAAACCCATGGTTAATGATTAGGAAAGGAAAATAATATGATGTTAAATAAAAATTATGAAACAAATAGATTATGTCTAAAATACAAGTTGCTAGACACTTTTTCCCGACCGTTACCATGATAAAGACACTACTATTACAAACGTATTGATCATAGATCAATAATAACAACCTAAGTTGGCATTCCCGTAACGGTCAACTTCCCAATCGTCCCATACTTTACATACTTTAGAAGGCAAGTGGCGATATCTTCCACTTTATACAATACTCTACATCGTCGATTTGTATCAACGAATAATCGATCCTTCGGTAGTTGCGAAACGATTATCTTCAAACTTTCCTTCTCTCTTTTTTGTTGCGATTTTCTAATTTTTTCGATTTTTTTGATTTTTTTTTCATCTAACTATATACGAAACTCGGAGTAGTTTCACCATCTTCACGATCATAATAATTCCAGATAATTCCTTCGATAATTCTTCATTCTTCGGACGTACTAATAATTGCGATGGTAGTAAAAATACATGAGTTTTGACTATACTATACATTCCCATTTGCGATGTGCAAATTCTTCCAACCGTACCAAAGATAGAAAATTTTGACACAAGACTCGGGAAATACAAACTTTACACTTTAAGCTACTAGTAACTGTAAAATAAACTTAATCTAACTAGGTAGGCTAAGGTGTAAAGGTGTAACGAAACAAATAATTGGTGTAATTCCTAAAGGATTGGCTCTACGGGTTGTTCTAGGGGTATCTTACTCTTAAAATGAGAGTAAACAAAGGGTTTATATGGGGGTTAACTAACCGGTGTAGTTAGTTAATAAGCAACATGTAAAGATGTTTTGGGTGTAATCCTAAAATTTACCAATTTAAACAAGTTACTCCATCTAAATCCATAGTAGTTATCACTGCGGTCTCGAATAGATATACCAAGCCAAGTTCTAAAGTCTACTACATCACCGGCACACTCATATTTTGTGGAATTTGGGTAAACATTTGGAAACGGATAGGGTTAAATCCTCACAATATCTAATAAGGGTTATTGTGTGCGGGTTATGTATCAAGTAATTTCACAAAAGTATGCTTGAAATTTTTTTAAATTTGAGCATAATTTAAGCATTTTGATGTGAAAAATAGGACAAGTATACATTCTAATTCCCATCCCCCCACTTGAATTATACAACGCCATCGTTGTATAGATAAAACATTAAATACGAGAATTATAAAGAATTAGAATAATAAACTCCCCTGATATTTGCTCGGTTGATTCTCCATGTTGAGTTTATTGAGCACGATTGTGTGTTGAACAGCCGCCTTAAAGTTTCAAGACTCCAACACTTCAAGATCTCCAGATTTGTAAATTCACCGCCAATATTCGTCGATATTTCTTTCACGAGATCATGTGTAAATTCTCAGAAAACAAATGCAATTATATCTCCGTGTATTCGTTTGGTTAGACTCGAAATAAATACCTAAAACTGTACACCGTATCCATACCCCAGGATACGCTGTATTGATACCTGTATCGAATACGTTGTATTCGTTTAACGAATACGCCGTATAGACTTTGCTGAAAACAAAAGAATGGATAATGTCTAGAAGGTCAATACGCCGTATCCATGGGGTTTGGATACGCCGTATAGAAAATCTAAGAAGACGGACTCGATAAAAATTGAAAATACAATCCGGGTTGTCTCTCGGCAAGCACTTTTGTTTACAGAAAAGTATTTAAGTTAGACTTGCCCCAATTTAATCCCATCCTTATAAAACAATTTGGGGTCGAACGGGATGCCAAATGGCAGATATAAATTCTTAATAAGATTTTATAGCATCCCGTTGATAATATAATTACAAGTCATGATATTAAAATTTAATTCCTTGATAAAAATTTCAGTTTTGAAAAATTTATTAGATGTATCATGACTTGTTTCCAAAAACTTATTTGACCCATGTGCATAGGCACCAACATCGATATTTATTACATTACCCCTCGAAGGTTGTTTAATATCGACTTTATCATCATCGTTGTCATTATCCGATTTTGAATCATTGGGATAAATTACGTTAAAATGAATAGATCATTAAAGTTTAAAACGTTTTGTTCCTTTTCATCACATTCGGACAATGATGTTTCATCTTTCAAATTAAATTCATCGACATGTTGAGGGCTTAAAATCGGTTCATTTAATAAATCTGATTTAGACGTTGGGTCATTATTGTAAACAATGGCTGGAAATTCATTATCAACATCTTTAAAGAAGTCTAAATCATCAAAACAATTGACCGTAGGCTCGGGTGGTAGGAACGAAGGCAAATTTACTTTTTCATTATCATTTTCCGAATCCGTTTTTAAATTATTGACAAAAATTATTTTATAAGAAAATGCATTTTTGTCAAAAATTACCATGTAATCTTCATCATCGGAATCGTCAAATGAAATTTTAAAGTCAATTTCATCGTTAAGAGAACTTACCGTGGGTTCACAAGATAGTGTTTCACCTGATTTCAAACTATCATTGAAGGCTATAGCTGGGAATTCATTTTCAATGGATCTGAGGTCGTGAACGTCTTCATCATACCAGATTCTACCATACTTAGCAGTTTCCCAGTTAAACACTTTCTCGTTTTGTAAGCCCATTAGGGTTTCTTGGTATATAAAAGAAACCCTAAGGCATAGTTAGAAATATATGATTAGAAAATTCATTTTCTAATAGTTAGTATTCATAGTTTCAAGGTATTTTCTGTAACTTTGATTGCTGTTCAATATAAGAAGTTTAGCACGATCTTGTTTAATGTTCATTGTTCTTCTTAGTATTACAAACTAGTTTCCGCATAGTTTGTAGTATTCACAATCTTAGTTTCTATTATAGTTGTCTAAGATCTATCCAACACAACTAAGCTTTAACAAGCTAAGTAAGATATGTTCAAAAGGGATCAACAAGTGGTATCAGAGCTTGTTGAGAAACTTTGAATAAGAAGAACTCTAACTCTACTCAAGATCTGTTAGTCAAAGAAACGATGGACTCACAATCAGAAACTACCCAAACAGTGTCTGCACTAAAACTTCCAATACTCAAAACTGGGGAGTATGATCTATGGAGCATGAGGATGGAACAATAGTAATGGTGATTCAGTTTCACCAGTTGCATCAGCTAGTACTGGTACTGAAGGTCCTATTCCTCCTAAAACTGCTAAACAAAAGCTAGCAAGGAAAAATGAACTAAAAGCAAAAAGTACTCTTATGCTAACCATTCTTGATGAGCACCTACTGAAGTTTCATGCCTGCAAGGATGCAAAGTCCATATAGGAAGCTATCAAGAATAGGTTTGGAGGCAACAAGGAATCAAAGAAAATGCAGAAGACCATTCTCAAGCAAAATTATAAAAAATTTGATGCATCAAGTCAAGAAGGACTGGATAAAACCTATGATAGGTTTAATGATATTAGTCACCTCCCACCCCACCTGAAATCCATGGTGATGTATCTCTCAGGGAGGTGCAAATTTAAAGTTTTAAGAGTTTACCATCAGCTTGGAACAATATTGCTTTAATCATGAGAAACAAATATGATCTTGACACATTGAGCATGGATGATTTGTATAATAATCTGAAGGTGTATGAATCTGAGATCAAAGGCAAATCAGGTTCAAGCCCAAATTCTCATAATGTGGCTTTTATTTCCTCTGATAACTCCAGCAGTACTAATGAAACATTTAATACTGGTCATAGTGTTTCTGCTGCTAGTTCTAAGGATCAAGCTTCTACTGCATCATATGTTGATGATGTCATGTTTCCTTTCTTTTCCAACCAATCCAATGCCCTACAGTTAGACTATGAAGATTTGGAATAGATTGATGCTGATGATCTTGAAAAAATGGATCTCAAATGGCAAGTGGCAATGCTTACCATGAGAATTAAGGAGGAATCAAAAAGAAGACGGAAGGAAGATGATTTAAATGACAAAGGATTGTTGGTTTGGACATGCCAAAGGTGAATGGTAAACTGCCATAGGAGAGGTCATTTTGCTTAGAGATGACAGGGCACAGACTCAGGGGAATAGAAATAGAGTGCTCAGGAAGGAAGCACTAGTGGATACATCTACTAACAAATCCTTGGAGTTCAAGATGGGATAGGTGGTTATGATTGGAGCTTTCAGGCTGAAGAAGGCATCACAAACTTTGCTCTAATGGCCTATACATCTCAAGGTCATCAAGTTCAGCTTGAGGTACATTAATTGCTCTCAAGACTTGCTTATAATAATATGAAACTCTTTAAAAATTCGGAAATGATAAACAATCGTGAAGCTTCTCAATCTCATTGATCTCATGAAGGAGTGTCATCAATGAACTCACTTCGGGGGAGATTGTTAGCCTCAAAATATTGAGTCGAACATGAAGTTCGTCCATTATGTATTTAAGTCTCGGTCAATCAATTAGTTAACGTTGTAATAGGAAAGTATCGGGAATCGGGCTCGATAGTTAATCTAATATTGTATATGTTTCGGGTTTAATCCCAAGCAAAACCCGAGCCCGGGTCCTAGTCAATTATCCCGAACGTCACTTAATGTGTCGGGGTATATAAGTAACTTTTCCTCTTTGGAAAAGTTAGTTGATCATTCTAATATTATTTCATTTTCCATTTTCTCTCATTCTCTCTCCTCTTTCTCTCTCTAAAAGATCAACTCTCTCTCTAATTTCTAGGTGGATTCGTGTATGTTATATGAAGTGAAGTGATTACGGGATCCTACAATTGGTATCAGAGCAAAGGGTGGATTCGTGTCTGATTTGTGTGGTTAAATAAGCTCAAATTCGTGGCTTATTTTGTGAAAAAATACCCACGGCTCAAATTTTTTTTGGGTCTAATGGTTTGTTAATCTTGATCTTCTCTTGTTCTACACATCAAAGAGGCTAGGTTGTATCAATTTCGTGTGTTATACAAGCTCCAAGTTCGAAAAATAAGCTTTAAAAGGTTGGTGTTCTTCGTGGAGAGTTGCTTCATTTTTAATGATCCACGAAGAAATTGATGTTATTGGAAACTTAATCTTAATAAGCCATCCTAGTGTTGCATGTTTCTAGCTTAAGTTCGTGGTTAAAAAGCTTATTTGGTATTAATTGGCTCAATTCGACCTAGTGTTCTTCGTGGAGGTTTGGTTATAATATTGTTTTCTACCCGGCGGTTTGACCAAAGTAGGGGACAAGATCCACGTTTTTAGGAAAAAGTCAAAGGCGAGTTGCCAAAAGTCAAAGGCGAGTTGTTTGTTTTAATAAAAAATTCGTGGCGGTTTGTTTATTGGTGGCGAGTTGACAGGTCAAGGCGGTTTGATTATTATATTGAGCAAAATGAAACGTCACTCTGGCCAATTTAAAATTATCACGGCGGTTTGCTAAATTAATGTGGCGGCGAGTTAACTAAACAGACGGCGAGTTACTAAGTCACGGCGGTTTGGTGAATTTCATCTTAGGCAGCGAGTTGCAAGAAATAGCAGCGGTTTGAGTATTTAATTGACACGGCGGTTTGGTCAAAATTTCCCTTTTTAGCGACACTTTTTTACGGAAAAAGTTGAGTAATATGTAATTTTTTATATAGCCTTTCTAACTTATTTTTACATCAAATTCAAATTTTGGTAATAGGGTAAAAAAAAATTCGGTCGACACCTTTTTAGCGACACTTTTTGGCGGGAAAAATTAAGTAAAATATAATTTTTTCTATAGCCTTTTTAGCTTATTTTTACACCAAATTTAGATTTTGGTAATAAGGTAAAAAAAATTTCTTCATAATCCAACTGCGCCGAATTCCAAACAAATCATCAAACCATAAGCCAAAACCAAAACCATCAACAAGGACTTAAACTGCATTAATCATACAAGAAACAAACCTCAACAACAATCGATTATTCATTCACGGTTTTCTATTGATTTTGTAAAATCCCGTTAAATCATTTATCGGTTTTAATCATAGACGTGTAAAATCCCGTGAACGAGAATTGCATACATAACCACAACAACATCAATCACATCATATCCACTTAAGATCCAACAACTTTCACACTTCATAGTTAATATCCATTCATTCATCATGTCTACTCCAGTCAATACATCCTCGACAGATAGTCAAATGCATAATAATATCATGGCAGCTGGTTCAAAAGAGCGTCCACCAATGCTTGGACCAGGAAGATATTCACAATGGAGATCACGTTTTTACGGTACATTGACACGAAACCAAATGGTGAGGGACTGAGAAAAAGCATACTATCTGGTCCATACGTGCCATCTACTGTACTAGTTCAAGCTGTTGCTGCAACGGAAGGTGTTCCTGCAGTTCAACAACATACAACAATTGAAACAGTATTGAACATGACTCCAGAGAACAAAGAACACTTTATGTCTAAAAAAGAAGCAATTTTCTTGCTTTTAACTGGTATTGGAGATGACATTTATTCCACTATTGATGCTTGTAAAACAGCGAATGAGATGTGGATAGCCATTGAAAGGCAACAACAAGGTGAATCATTGAACATACAAGATGTAAAGACCAATCTGTTCTAGGAATTTGGGAAGTTTACTTCTCGAGATGGAGAATCAGTGGAGTCGTATTACTCACGGTTTTATAAACTGATGAATGAATTGACAAGGAACAACTTGCAAGTTACTACAATGCAAGTGAATGTTCAATTTCTTCAACAACTTCAACCAGAATGGCCAAGATTTGTGATGGTTGTCAAGCAATCAAAAGAAATAGACACCATCTCATATCACATACTTTTTGACATTTTGAAGCAATATCAAAATGAAGTTAATAATATCCGTGATGAGAAAATAGCCAAAAGTGCAAATCCATTAGCACTTCTTGCGGCTGCTCAACCATACTCAGATAATTACTATCAAGCACCAAAACCTCAGAGAACAAATACAACATCATCTTCCACAAGACCAAGTGCATCTACCAGACACAAAGGCAAAGAGATCGCCAAACCAGTTACACCTCAATCTGAGTCAGTTTCTGAAGAAGACAGTAATCCTGAACAAGCTCAGAGGGATAAGGACATGCAAAAGAATTTGGCACTCCTTGCAAAGTATTTCAAGAAGCTCTACAAACCTACCAACAACAACCTTCGAACTTCTTCAAACTCCAGGAACAAGACTGAAGATACCACACCAAGGTATAACAACGACAATCAGTCAGGGCAGTTTGGGAATCAAAGGACAATGACAGTTGCTGGGGCTAGGGAAACTGTAGGCAGTCAGGTAGTGCAACAGAATGGGATACAGTGCTTTAACTGCAAGGGATTTGGCCACTATGCAAAGGAATGCAGGAAGCCAAAGCGGGTTAAAGACTACACGTATCACAAGGAAAAGATGATGATGTGCAAACAAGCTGAACAAGGTGTTCCACTGCAAGCAGAGCAAGCTGATTGGCTAGAGGACACGGATGAAGAGATTGATGAACAGGAATTGGAAGCACATTACAGTTTCATGGCAAAGATTCAGGAGGTCTTACCAGAAGAATCCAGTTCAACTGAACAGCCATTGGAACAGGTACAAAACAATGATGAAAATAATGTGTTTGCCAATGAAAGACAACATTCTGAGAATAATACTGCAGAATGTGCTGATGAGCGTGTTGCGCTTGCTAATTTAATTGCAAATTTAACTCTTGATACTGAGGAAAACAAAACAATTTTAAAGCAATTAAAGAAAGCAAACGCATCATTGACTCAAGAACTAGAGGAGTGCAAAACTAACCTTGATGAGACTAGTAGGGCTCTAGGGGAGGCTACTAGTTGTCGGGATAGTTGTCTTATTGCACTTCAGAACAAACATCTTCTCTTTAAACCATTATGAGTCCTCCACCCTCTTATTTGTAGTACACTGCTTAGCAATATGACCTTCACCTTTGAAACTGTAACACCTGATTACCCTTGGTTGATTTGCCTTCACATCTCTAACAGTGTTGATAACCCCTGTTCCTGTAGCTTTACCCTTTCCTGTATTAAACCCATAACCCTGAGACTGTCATCCTTGAACCAACTGAACCTTAACTCTGCCATCTTGAATCGTTGCTTGAGTTCTTAGATTAGACGAAGTTCTGAGTTGGTTGTTTGTTGGTGGAAATCTTGTGCTAATAGCTGTAATGAGAAACACCGTAGCTTTGTTGAGACTAGCTATTGGATCATTTATTGAAAGAAATGATGGTACGACAAATCCTGAATCAAGTTATGTTGACTGTGCAGGTGGTTGTTATGGAACAACTGGTGGTTCATAGCTTTGTTGTGGAGGTGGTGGAATGATTTGTTGTTGAGTTGAGGATTTGATTGGTTGATATGGTTGATTTGGTTGATATGGTTGATATGAAGGATATTCAGATGGTTGTGGATTGTACTGTGATCTCTGACTGTTGTAAGATAGAGGTAGATTGTAAGTGTGACCAAGTAAGGAAAGTGGATCTTGATATCTTTGTCGCATTGCTCAAACTTCATTGACATCATTCTCATTTTGTTTGAGGAATGCGCACAACTTATCAAAGTTAACCTTTTGAAAATCTTTTACTTGCTTAGTTATTGTAACAAACCTACTCCATTTTGGCTGAAGATGATTAACAAACTTCGTATTAATTTGAATGGGTATCATGGTCATTCTGATGATATTCTATCATTGATCAACTTAGCATATCTTAAATAAATAAGAGTGAATTGATTCTCTTTCTTAGATGTAAATCTATCAAAATCATCATATAACTTTGACTCGCGTTCTTGCTTTGTTAGCTCAGTGCCTTCCATTAATTTCTTGACCCGATCCCATATTGCTTTGGTTGTCTTGTGATGATTAACAAGAGTGTATATATCAATTGGTAGCCCGAGAATAATGATGTTTGTAGCTTTGATATCATAACTTTTCCTCAACTTTTCTTCTGGAATAAGATCTTCCAATGTTTGTGGACATTTGATCTCTGGTGAACTTTCAGTTGTTGGAATAGTAATCTCTGCTTTGATTTGAAAATTACCTTTTTTATTGAATTAATTAACATTTCACCATTCTCCTTTCCTTCAATGTAAAGTAATATACAACTCTTCCAACTATCATGCATGCCTTTCTCGAGCATTGATGATCGGTTTTCAGCACCCTCCGTAATAACATTCTCATCCACTGTAGCCATTGATGAATTGATGATTTGTTTTGGTATGTAATGATATAAAGGATCGTTTCGATGAAAAGGAAGTGTTGTGTGGTTTGATTGTTGTTGTTTGTGTGATTTAGTGATTAAAGATTATGTCTTTGAAGTGAACCACGTATAAAGATCGAAGCTTTATCAGTTTAGTTGTACCAAAGTTAAGTTACAAACCCATGTGATTAAAAAAGTTCCACACTTTAAATAATTAGCCCTAGTAAAGTATTACTGGCAACCTTAAAACCAATGATTTAAAACCTACTTTGCATTAATTACCCAATATAAGCCTTAGTTTCAAAACCTTAATTCCTAAATAAAACCCTAATTAAGGTTCGGTTGGGAAGTTCGGTCAAAGGAGGTTCGACTGGACTATGGTTCGACTGATGATGTGTATTTTACAAGCGTTAAATTTATAATAACTAGACTTACCAAACACACAACTAAAAACATAACATTCGGGCAAGTATACCCTATCGATTGTAATATAGTATAAGTTAAGCTCAGGTCGTTCCAAGGGATTTGTAGCAATTCATATGTTGTTTATGAAGTAAGATAGTTACGTATGTCGTCTGTTAGAAGGACGTGTTGCTCTTAAGAAAAAAAGGTTTTGTTGGTTAATTTTGTGTTTATCTATATATCTAACATTAGCATTAGGCTCTATAATAAATAAGGTTTTTTACAAAACCTAATTAAAGCGTGAGCATGAATTATTAATTAATACGAGGCGTTCATTACGTGTGTACGCTGAGGCTCTGTGTTTTCTTTGAGGATACAAAAAAAAAAAAAAAAAAAACAAATACCATAAAACAGAAAGGAAAAATAAGAAGCAGAAAAACAATATAACCAATATAAACAACAAAAAAAAAAAATATATAAAAAACACAATAGGGGGTAGGTTGAAAAAAAAAAAAGAAGAAGAAGAGAAGAGGGAGGGGGAAAAAGTTTAGTTACATTCTAAGTAGATTAAGGTTTCGAAAAAAAAAATAGATATCGGACTGGAGATATAGTGAGTATTCGACTAGATGATGTGTATTTTTAATCAAGACTGTTTTAGCGTTAAGGTGGTTAAATTTTATAATATAAACTAGGACTTACCAGAATCACACAACAAATAACTAAAAACATAACATTCGGGCAAGTATACCCTATCGATTGTAATATAGTATAAGTTAAGCTCAAGTCGTTCCACGGGATTTGTAGCAATTCATAGGTTGTTTATCAAGTAACAAGGCTAAATGATTGTCACGTATCAATTAGCCAAACATGTGTATAAAGCAAGCAAGAAACAAGGCATGATCCACATAACATGATAGGTATAGATAGAGCAAGACTTTATATAAACAAAGCATACAAGTCATGAATAATGGGTAATTACCACAACAAGCATATCTACTAATGATAACATAAAATTCTTTTGGCCTATACACTACATCATCACGAGTGCATTAGAAATAGTTTATATCAAATATGCATACATATGAATTCCTCCCAACCTAGTCGGTCAACATAAGGAAGGGTCTTAAACATCATTTTACTTGGGTTATTTATCAATTTACCACATAATTCTCACAAGTATGATATTGACACGCCATAGACAAACTGTTCAAAATACATCAAGATAATTAACCCTTTCGGCCTATTTCATTTGCAATGATATACCAAAAGATAAACAATGATCCAAGCACAGATAACATCAAATTCATAAACATATATATTCACAAGTCATAGCAAAATCATCCAAATATATCACATATCCAACATATGAGAACAAAGTACCAAAACCGATATTCGAACTAGTAACAAGCACCAAACCAAAACCTATAAATCCTCATACAACCAACATCCTAAACCCACTAAGATGCCCCGAGATTCTGTCACAAACCCTTTGGAAATTCAGCAACACGTCACCAAATGGTGTGTTTGGTAACGAGTTTAATATAGTGACTTATAAGGATTTGGTGTGAATCCTCTAAGTATCAAGATGATATATGTTAGGGTTGTGTGTAAAGGAGTTATGAGGTCTA
>BQNB010072263.1:0-32497 GCA_026074375.1 Tanacetum coccineum
AAAACAAATACCACAATCGAACCAAGCACTCTACAATCTTCCCACTATTTTTCCCACCTTCCTTGATCTTCAAAACACCTTAGAAAATTCGTGCTAGCTCTGGAAAAATTCTTGTGCCGCCTCTTTTTTTATTTTAGGGTTTCGGCTTATTTTGTTTTAGGGATTTTACAAATAAAAGGCATAAAAGAATATAATGGGTATATTTGGCCGAATAATGGGCTTTTGAAATAATTAAATCAGATTTATAATCTTGCATAATTTATTTTGTATTTATCCTAGTTTATTTCATTTAATTTGTAAAGTTATAAATAAATAAATACATATAAATTCGGCTAAAGTATATATATATAAATATTAATTATTTTTCTTGTATAATATAAGGTATTTTAATCTTACATAAATTTCATAATTGTCATATGTTGTATTTTCATAATTTCTATAATTAAATGAAATTTATGCATGCTTTTATGAAATTTTCTTGCATTAGGGGTATTTTGGTAATTTTACACTTGTTGAGATTTTTAGGTTTTACATTATTTGTATTAACAAAGTTCTAATTTAACAATTTAGAATCGAATATGAAATTGAGAAAAATTTCTAAAAAAGGGAAAAAAGTAGTAAAAGTTAGATAATTTTAAAAACAATATTAATTTTTGAAAAACGGTAAATCGAGCCGGATCAATGATCATTTTCTTTATATTTTTCTTTCCCGTTATTGTTATTTTGTTGATTAATGCCTCGTAAACTTAAAATTTAAGAAGGTAACAATGCATTAAATAAAACAAGTATCTATTTAAGGCACCATGTTAAAAATTGGGAATATTCTCAAAATAGATCAGTCGCCTAAAGTGTTTATCTTTTCTAGACATTAAAAAATAAACTTTCCAAAATAGACCAATCGCGTGGTCTCTTAAGTTATCTAAAAAACTTTTCACTTTCGGTGTAAGTTACTTTTCAGATATGTTTTAGGAGACATACTTAATGTACTTTTAGGAGATTTTTTTTTGTCCTTTTCTGAAAAATTAGTAAAACATAATAGTACTTTTATAATCCAAAAATTAGGCGACTGACGACATATGTACTTTTGATGACTTTTTAAAGTTAACTTTTTTGTTTTTTTAAACATTGATAGTTGCGCAATCAATATTAATATATGTGATTTAGGCGACTTACGACATTTTACTTTAAAAGACTTTTTTACTTTTTGGCCCAAATAGGTGCTCGACATTTTCTACCATACAAAAGCTCGAAAGGTGCTGCCTTGATGCTAGCATTGCCAATATTATTGTAGGAAAACTCCACCAAGCATAATATTCATCCCATCAAACACTCCATTCCAAAGCAAAAGCCCCTCAACATTTCTTCATAAGGTTCATGAATGGTCCTTTGAATGGACCATCGGTTTGAGGGATGAAATGTTGCTCAACTTAAGAGGTTCCCCAAGCTTTCTGTAATCCTTTCCAAAAAATGAGACGTAATATTCGGTCTCGGTCGGACACAATAGAGTCGGTCTGTACCATGCAGTCTAACGATTTCTGTCGGTAATTCTCTGCCAAATCTTACTTATACCATAGTTCTTCCGAATAGGTAAGAATGAGCAGACTGGTTTAAGCCGATCAAACAACCACACCAATCGCATCATGTCTTTTCTAGAGTAGTAGCAAAACGTAACGAAATAGACATGGAATCCTCATCCCATTTCCACATAGGAATCTCCAACGGTCTGTGTAAAAAAAACCACTGCCTCTGATGTTCAATTTTTGACTGCTACAGTCTACCATTTGGATACAAACGTTAGACATCTTGCTTCAATGCCATTTTCCACCAAAGTACTTGTTTTCAAATCTTTGCGTACATTTGGTTGATCTGGATGAATAGTTAAGTGGAGAACTATTAGCTTCGTCATAACCTTCTAGCGAAAGTGCTCTGATCATTAGGAACACATAGTCCTATCTTCAACCACCAACACCGTCATCATTCTACACTGAACTAGTTATGTTTACGTCTTCAACATTCTGCTCAATAAGCCATAAACTCACCGTCGTCCCTTTAAGCTTCTTCTGATCTGTAGCATGAGGTTAGACTCTATCCTCATACTCGCCCAAATAGCCCAGAACCCTCGTATACACATAGCTCAACATCCAAACGCTCTAAATCAGGAAGGATTATGAATCCAAAAAAGCTATCATCCAGATTTTCGACAAGTGCGTCGGCAACCACATTAGCCTTGCCCAGATGGTATTGGACGTTAGTGTCATAATTTTCAGAAGTTCCAACCATCTTCTATGTTTCTAATGGTTAAGGTTCTCGCTGAGCTTAAAAATATAATTTGTGAATCTTTTGATACTGTAAATATATCAAAAGCTTCACCATACAGATAGTGTCTCCAGATCTTCAATGGCAAATACCACGGGAGCTAACTCAACGATCTTGGGTTGGATAATTTATTCATAAGGTTTCAGCTTGCCTATGAAGCGCTAGGCGGTCACTTTCCCATGTAATGCATCAAAACAAACACATACCTTTCTTCGATGCATCACGTATATCTGAAAACACAGGAACCCTGATGGAAGAGTCATATGGTAGAGGCACATCTCGTTTCAATTCTCAATACTCTCCTGACGTCATCCCGTCCACACAAAACTTCTCACCTTTTCTCATCAGGTGGGTATGAGGTAAAGCTAATCGGGGAGAAACCTCAACAAAACGTCTGGGTAATTGCCAGCAAAGCCCAGAAAACTTTCACTTCCGTCACGTAGTAGTCTCGGCCATTTGGTGATAGCTTCAACCTTTGATGGATCCATAATGATGCCGTCTGCAGATACAATATGACCAAGGAAGGCGACTTGCTGTAACAAAAACTCGCACTTTGAAAACTTGCATACAACTTCTTTGTCTAAGAATCTCCACAACAATCCGTGAGGTGTCGCTCATGCTCTTCTTCAGACTTGGATGTAATCGAGGATGTCGTCGATGAAAACAATAACGAAACTTATCAAGGTTACTCGTGAAAATACGGTTCAGTCAAAATCCATAACACGGCAGGGGAGCATTAGTCAGACCGAATGGGCATAACCAAGAACTCGTTCGGGGCCATAACGCGTACGAAAAGCAGTCTTGGAAATATCCTGCTCTCTCACACGAAGCTGGTGATAACCAGATCGCAGATCAATCTTAGAAAATATATTTGGCCCCTTTGCAGTTGGTAAACAAAATCGTCGATTCGCGAAGAGGATAGCGGTTACGAATTGGAATACGGTTGGTTCGCAGTAGGGAATCAATACACAAGCGACTTGCTCCCATCTTCTTCTTAACAAATAGACCGGTGCAACCCAAGGCGGAAACACTGGGTCAAATTAAAGCCATTCTCCAATCATCTCCCTGTAATTGCTCCTTTAAATCCTTTTTCAATTCAACGGTGCCATACGATAGGGAGCCTTTGCGATAGGTTCGCACCAGGAAATTAACTCAAATGCCAAATTTCAATCTCTCTAGCCGGCGGTAGTCCAGGAAGTTCAATCGGAAAAAAAAACATCAGGCGAATTCAGAACAACAGAAAGATTTTCAATTTTAGGCTTCAAAGATGTTTGTCCATACAGAAGCCAGGAAAAACCTTGCAACCATGAGAAATCAAGGTACCGTGACTTATTCGCAGAGATGAGCTTATCGGACTTAAGCGGTGAGGAACCATGATAAAACAATTCAGGTTGGCGAACGTACCAAAAGATCACAGTCCTAGCATCAGCAGTCAATGGTAGCTTGATGAGAACGCCAACCAATTCTACATGCCAAGAAATCCATCAAAGTCCGAGCATATGGATATGAAGTAAATTCGCAGGCGAATACGATTCATCAAAAACGTATAGGGCTAGTTTAAACATTATTCCTAGGGTCAATTAAGATATGGTTCTTCATTGGGTTGAAATGATTACAGTTTCATTAATGGTGTAGGAGTCATATTAAGTTTTCTTAGCAAATGTTGGTTGATATAATAGAATGTGTTAGCCCCAGTAAGTATAGTATCGAATAAAAAAACGAAGACAGTTGATCATCAATGTAGAGAATACCGGTTAGTACCTGAAAGTCTTGGTCCGCCTCTGATACGATGTGTAGCATAAACCCGTCCCGTAGTAGGAGGTTAGTATATATAGTCCTAGCAAAATTTCAGCAGAATACTCTGCTTCTGCTTCCTTGGGACCAATCCTTTACCTTATGTTGAGTAGACCCGCAAGTAAAACATCCCTAGTAGCCTTATAACAAACACCCGGTGAGGCTTTCCACAGGTTAGTACAAAGAGGTGGAGGAGGCAAAGTTCAGTAGACCTCTTATTGACCTGCAGAACCTGAAGCATGACCCTGGTTAGAATCCCGAGTTGACTGACTCCTGTGCTGGCGCTGGTTGTAGTTACCCTGACCTGGGCGGTCATTCCATTCTACTACGGTAAAACCTCTGTTTTCCTGACCTGAAAATCCTGTCGTTCTCGATTCTTACCCCGTTGACGACCCGTTGCTCAACACTCTGGTCCTGAAGGACCCCTATTACTCATGCTGGACCCTGGGGTTATATAACGATCTCTTGTTTCTCCTGTGGCACCTGTCCCTGTTCTTGATCGATTACATCGCTCAATCCCTCTTATTCGAATTTTCGCTTCTCATGCATTAAACTCGATGTTACGGACAGGCAGCCGAACCTGGCGCTAACATTGTATAATCCGTATTAACAATCCGCGGCACACTTCTCTCCCACCAGTTCTTTAGGCCCCCACTTGAAATGTCTGGCTTGCCTCTGGGCATCTCCCAGTAGCTCAAATAAACTAGCCAATCTAGTAAACCTCTTCCATGTACTCCCCAGATATAATCTCTCGATCCAGCTGGACATATCGCCCATTACTCTACGCTCATAAACGTTTGTGTTAGTGCGGGGAAAATACGGTTGTAAAGATCTCACGAAAAGCGGCCAAGTACAAGTATCGGCAAAAGCATCGCCTGCAAACTGAGTACGCAAAATGAGTCTTTCCACAGCTCAATGCATCTCCCTCTAGTTTTATAACGCAGGTCAGCAAGAGAGTCTGAAGTTGTCGGGACAAAACCCAAAATTGAAATAACTTCTCACATATGCGAATCCAGTCTTCTGCCTCGGCTGAGTGGAGCAGACCGTACGCAAGCGGTTTTAACTTAGTAAACTTTCGATCCAACAGGAATCCCTTGGGGTATAGCATCACACCCACACCACCTGAAGGGTTTCCAGCACCGATTCCTGATGTCGATTGGGTGATTATGAGTTCTCAAAGCGCCGTAAGGTTAGGGATGAGCAATTAGCCACAGCAGCAGTAATCATGGCCTCGAAGTTAGGAACATCGTCATCCGAATTCCTCACGGGGGGTAGGTCACCATCTGAACGAATCGAGAAACGATTACAACGAAAACAAGATCGGTAGGAAGAGAGAGAGTTACGCAGAAGGAACTAATGTCTACCCAATCCTCTCAGGTCATGCCTAAGCTCTAAGGTTCATATAAGACATCGTCATGATTAAACTGGCACTCTGATCATAAATTCGCCCCTCTCACGCACCACACACGACCAAAAGGTAGAAGTTATTACAATATTGGTTGCATAAAAGGCTACTAATCATAACACAAGCATAACAGCGGAAAGTTCTTAAATAAAATAACCAAGGAAAATAAGTCAACCTGACTTTAGGTACAAGTTCTTAAAGACAGGAATATCCAAACGAAATAACCGAAATACGAGGTCTCGAAAAGTAACAAATCATTATATCAAAAACTAAGATCTCTAGGGGTAAGTCCACACTCAGCACATATTCCCGGAAAGCAACCCCAAAGCTATAGTTAGATTTAGTACCTGGCCGCAGGAAAAGAAGTGCTGGCTGAGTACAAAGACCAGTGAACAGATAATTATAATCGAACGCAAAAGATAACGGATATAATCAAAGGATACCGATACAAGGTGCAAAGGATATCACCAGACATGATAGAAGGATAAAAAACAAATATAAGGTAGACAAATCAGAAGTTCAATTCATAGTGTAAAGGTAAGTGTCAGAAAGTCAAATCAAAGTTCAATTACCAAAGCCAAAACCAATTCATATCATAGTAATCCACGGAGTCTGAGCTCCCACAAAATTGGTAAAAGACGTGGAATGCCACCCCAAAACATCAGTCACCAAAATATAAAAATATCATAATGTCATAATCCATCGAATACAAAACAAATCTATGATGCATCCATACGCCCTTAAACAAAAAATAATCTTCATATGGCATATAATATCAATGGGTGGGACTGGTTCGTATGAAATCACTCTCCACCATGGAGTCATGCCAAAGGTGCATCAATGGACAAGCCATTGTTACCTTCAAGGCTAGGGAAACAAATAGTGGCTCGGGTCTCAAATGAAGGGTTCAAAGCAACAGTCATATCAAAGTTTCATTTCAATGGTATCATAGCAAAGGTTCAATTGCCAAGGTTCAAATATCAAAGGTAGCATTAGCTAGGGTTCAAATGGAACATTTAATAACATATCATATAAGAGAACCAAGATAAAAGGGCTCAGAGCAAATGTAGCAAATCTACATAAGTAATCAAAGATAGAGAGGAATTGCATGAGTAACCTTAACGATAAAGGTCAGAATTTCTGTACCCATTTATTCCGAAGCAAAGCAATAATCAAGTAAACCCACAGGATAACTCTCAACTCGCCACTCCCTCTTGGCCGAACCTAAAGAACTGATGAATCTCGAAATTACATCCATTCATTTAAGCATACTTTTCCATTTTAGTAACTTTATTATTTTTAGTTATACTTTCAATTTTTAGTTAAGTTTCCAAATATTAGTATAATTATAATTTGAGATTTATCAAGTATTTTGACATTCGCTTTAGGGACTTAACAGCGCGTCAACAGCGTCTCTCGTTTAGGTTAAATATGACAACTTTCCATATTTTAGGGGTTGTAATATTACAAAATCAACTCAATCTTTAAGGTTTAAAAGTCGTAAATATCAAGTTTCACATTTTATTCAGAATTATACCTCCATTTTCTGTATTTACAAGTCCAAACCCATAATTTATACATTTACTATTAGCCCTTTTGGTATATAATTATTTAAACAATATACTTTTTAATTATCCATAATTACAAAACAAGTCCTTATTATAGATTTCAAATATGACAAATTCATACTTTATTAATTAAATACTAACCAAACCTTCCATTTTCAAATTTTACAATTTCAGTCCTCGCTATTTTAATTATTAATTTCTAATTACTTCATTATATGTAATTAACCATTTTAATCCAAAATAATATCAATATGACATTTTATACCCCCCAACTTATTTTATACAGAATATAATAAGTATAATAACATGTTTAAAATAGGCCTCATAGTTTCAGAAATTACAAATCACCCCCTCATACTTTAAATACTCAAATCGGCTAAGTAATTAATCAACAAAACCCTAATTAAATTTTTCCCAATCACAAACATAATTATTACCCACTCATTAGCATTTATTAAACCTGGAAAAATTTACAAAACCCTAACCCTAATTTGTTTAAACCATTTTCTTTCCTTTTTCTTTCTATTCGCAAATTGGCAACCACAATAAATCCCAAATCAATTATTCGAGCCTCTATAAAAATTATCCAACAATTTTTATGAGTTAATTATGATATATACAACCTTAGAAAAATATAAAATCAATTTTACAAATATTTTAAATGCCGATTACATAACTAGCTAAAAATTAGGGTTTCGAACATGTTTTAATTATTTCGACAAAATAACATGCAATGATAATTGATCTTAAAGTAGAACGAATTAATATGATGAAAAATGAGATACAAAAACACCCTTGATGATCCTTGGTGATTTTTCGAATTAATAAAATTCGGTTGCCTTTTTCGAACCCAAAACAAATACCACAATCGAACCAAGCACTCTACAATCTTCCCACTATTTTTCCCACCTTCCTTGATCTTCAAAACACCTTAAAAAATTCGTGCTAGCTCTGGAAAAATTCTTGTGCCGCCTCTTTTTTTATTTTAGGGTTTCGGTTTTATTTTGTTTTAGGGAATTTTACAATAAAAGGCTTTACGCGCTTAAAAGAATATTCATGCGCTCGCGCGCTATATTGGAACGAATAATGGGCTTTTTGTAATAATATAAAATCAGATTTATAATCTTGCATAATTTATTTTGTATTTATCCTAGTTTATTTCATTTAATTTGTAAAGTTATAAATAAATAAATACATATAAATTCGGCTAAAGTATATATATATAAATATTAATTATTTTTCTTGTATAATATAAGGTATTTTAATCTTACATAAATTTCATAATTGCATATGTTGTTTTTTCATAATTTCTATAATTAAAATGAAATTTATGCATGCTTTTATGTAATTTTCTTTATTAGGGGTATTTTGGTAATTTTACACTTGTTGAGATTTTTAGGTTTTACATTATTTGTATTAACAAAAGTTCTAATTTAACAATTTAGAATCGAATATGAAATTGAGAAAAATTTCTAAAAAAGGGAAAAAAGTAGTAAAAGTTAGATAATTTTAAAAACAATATTAATTTTTGAAAAACGGTAAATCGAGCCGGATCAATGATCATTTTCTTTATATTTTTCTTTCCCGTTATTGTTATTTTGTTGATTAATGCCTCGTAAACTTAAAATTTAAGAAGGTAACAATGCATTAAATAAAACAAGTATCTATTTAAGGCACCATGTTAAAAATTGGGAAATATTCTCAAATAGATCAGTGCCTAACGTGTTTTATCTTTTCTAGACTTAAAAAATAGAACTTTCCAAATAGACAATCGCTGTTGGTCTCTAAGTATCTAAAAAAACTTATTCACTTCGGTGTGTAAGTTACTTTTCAAACATGTTTTTAGGAGACATACTTAATGTACTTTTAGAAGAGTTCCTTTTTGTCATTTTCTGAAAAATTAGCCAAATATAATAGTACTTTTATAATCCAAAAATTAGACGACTGACGACATATGTAGTTTAGGCGACTTTTTAAAGTTAACTTTTTTTGTTTTTTTAAACATTGATAGTTGCGAAATCAATATTAATATATGTGATTTAGGCGACTTACGACATTTTACTTTAAAAGACTTTTTTACTTTTTGGCCCATGTATACACTTTTAACTCAAAATTAAAATCAATTAACTAAAAAGAAACACACACACTTCTACCCCAATTAAAAACACACACTTAGAGCACAAGGTATGGTAACACTATTAACACCGCCACATCAGCTTTAACACCATAACACCAACACCCAAAAAACTCAGGTAATCATAACACCATTAACACCACTTTTTGGGACCCACCAATATTTCTTTTTTCCCAATTTTTAAAATAAACTATTTTCAATTATCAAATTAAAATATATTTTTTTACTTATAAAAGCCACAAGTCAAAAAAAAAAAACCACAAAGACTAAATTGCAAAAACTGTGTCTTCTTTCTTCCTTTATCCATTCCACATAACCATACAAAAACACACACTTCAACACACAGTCAACACACATAGTCAACACACACACCACAAAACTATAAAAACGCAAAAAAAAGAGATTACAACGCGCGTTGGTGGCTTGACGCCGTGCCCAACGCCGTTGGCCAACGCAGAGGTGAGGTGTGGTAACGCCACCAACAGCGGAGCCACGTAGGCTCAACGCCGAGCACGGCGTTACCATACCCCGTGCTCCCCCAACTTATCGTCCTAGCTTTCTCAAACTCCAGACATTCGAATCAGAAAGAGTACATGTCCTATAAAGATCAATAATTTTTTAACCCTGAACTTCTATTGTAGTGTTTGTAATAATTTTCATTTGAATCTCGTAAGTGACTTTCAATTGTTTATCGAAAGCGATTCATTATGTCTTTTAAGTTATAATTTACATAGGAACATGTCAGATTGGTCATATATAGTGTAGCTTCTTTACATCAATTTTTATGATTAATAAGGCATATTCCGACGTCTGCGTGGAGGTACGGGCAAAGTGGCTGGAAGGAGAACACCAAGCATCACCACAAGTGATCACAAAACGAGTACATAAACCCATACTAAAAGCATACACAAACATCCCCTAAATACAAGAAAAGTGATCAAATACATGTTTGAAATCAGCTCCCACACCACAAAACGCTGCCTGCGTTTTCCTCAATTGGTAAGAAAAGAAATTGGTGGGCTTTCCTGGTTAATGAATCATTTTTGGGCTGTTTTGGTATAGTCTTAATTGGGCCAAAGTCTTTGGATCGTTTTCATTCAATAAAGTTAATTAGGGGTGTTCACTGTTCAGTTCGGTTAATATCTGAATAAATCGAAAACCGAATAAATATTAGGGAGAATTACATATATCCCCATTATAAGGTTACTAATTACATATTTCCCATCGAAATCTTATAATTACAAATATACCCAATTTTTCATCAACTATATTCTAAGACAATTCTACCCTTGATCCCTTATATATTTTTTCCATTTAGGAGTCAATTCAATAATAATTTATCCCTGTATTCATATTAACCAATTTTCCTTTCTCAATCAAGAGAAATCAAGAGTTGAACAATTAATTTCAAAAAATTGATTATGTATATGAACGCTACTTGATTAATCATTGTTGTTGACAATTGATTTCGAAAATACTGATTATGTATATGAACATAAGATAAATGAACCACTGAATAGAAATTAAAAACATACTGTAATTTGTTTTATAAGGTTGTTTTGTTGTTAGGTTTTTAGAGTAACATTTGATTTTTTACTATGTAGATTTGGAGTTCTTTATATGGGAATCCATGATTAATATCTTTAGTTTGACATAAAATTGTGTTGTTTCTTTCTATATGGGAGTAGGAATATCTAAAAGAAATGAGAGCTATAGAAATGTCAATTTATATTGTGAAATGTTTCTTGAAAAAGGGTATAATAGTCGCATGTCAAATATCTTTACATAAATATAGATAACATGGGTATATATGATAATTAGGTGTATTAAATTGGGTATATTTGTAATTATAAAATTTGAGTGGGGATATATGTAATTAGTATAGTTTTTATAGGGATATATGTAATAAACCGTAAATATTAAAAGTCTCCTAAATTACAAAAGCCGTAAGTCGCCTAAATCACATATATCAATACTGATTTCGCAACTACCAATGTTTAAAAAAAGAAAAAAAGTTAACTTTAAAAAGTCGCCTAAAGTACATATGCCGTCGGTCGCCTAATTTTTAAATTATAAAAGTACTATTATGTTTGACTAATTTTTCAGAAAATAACAAAAAATAAGTCTCCTAAAAATACATTAAGTAGGTCTCCTAAAAACATGTTTGAAAAGTAACTTACACAAAAAGTGAAAAAAATTTAGACGACTTAAAAAACCAGGCGACTGGTCTATTTTAAGAAGTTTATTTTAGAGGTTTAGAAAAGATACTATCTAATTACTTGATTTCTTACCAAAATAAGCAAAACTTTAGTACGTTGTTGACGCGAATGATCACAGAACAAATCACTATTTACAAATCGAAACATTTCATGCCGTTCAAAAAAAAAAAATGGAAACATTTCATGATAACAGTTAGTTAAAGAATTAGCATATCTCTACCTCTTGTTGACTTTTTAGTAACCAATAATTGGCGATTAAATAACGTTACACCGAATTATTTATTAACATACACTATAATTTCTATTTCTAGAAATTCATGCATCTTATCACAGCTTTTTCTTCTATACGGTTTGAAAATTTATGAGATCAAATACAACGGCTACCAACCTTTTGTTGAATACATGTCTAAACTTCGGAATGAAAAAAGTCTAAGAATATAAGGGTGTGATTAGTTAAGGGAAAACACATTTATTTTTTACAAAATGTTTTGTAAAAAATAAAGAAAACAGAGATCGCGTTCGAATCAATATTTTTCTTAACAAAATTTTATACAAAGCACAAAACATGCATTTATCAACTTAAAAAATGATATTACAAAACAAATTTTTTTTGTTTGCTTTATTTTCTTTGTAACCCTTTTATTTTTTTGAGAATAGAGAACAATATCATATGAACGCATTTTTTATGTTTTATGAAAAATTAAATCTCTTCCTTTTTCTACAAATTTGAAAACACAAAATTAAGAAAAATAACTAAACGCTAAGGGTGCGTTTAGTTGGAGAATTTTCTTTTTTACTTTTGTGTTCTCAGATTTGTAAAAAAATGAGGGATCTGATTTTCCACAAAACATAGAAAACGCGTTCATATGACATTGTTTTTAATTCTCAAGAAAACAAGAGGATTTACAAAGAAACCAAGGAAAACAAAAAAAAATATGTTTTGTAGTTTCTTTTGTTAAGTTGGGAAATGCATGTTTTGTGTTTTGTAAAATTTTTTGTTGGAAAACACTCATTTGAATACGATTTCTGTTTTCCTTATTTTTCACAAAACATTTTATGAAAAACAAGGGTTTATTTTCTCTAAGTGAACGCAGCCTAATATTCTCAATTCGATTGAAACTTACACTACCAAAAATGATGATTTTGTATGTATTGTAAATAAGGGTGTAAATCATACAAGATAACTTGAGTTATTTATCGATTCCCTTTGTTGATTGTGTTTTTTAAACTCTGATCAATTTCGCGTTAACTTTTAAGTTTGTTGAAGGTTTTATCCAACAAAATGTATGCTTGATTGAAGTTAGAGTCAAGCCCGGTTAGCAGTACTCAACTCGACTTGCCTCGATTACACTCTGCTTGAGATTAACCAAGTTACACTAATTGTGTTCCGATATATGTGTAACTTGTAACTAAAAACGTTATCTGTTTATCATTAATAACTCTGCATAACGATTTAGGCACATACAATATAGTAATATACGGCTTAAACTTTCATCATTTTCACTCACAGAATAAAACCTTGACACCTTATGACATGGTTCGATAAAAATCGATTGCATTAACATAGTTTATCACACATATTTGTACACATACAAAAAAATCTTACATGGGAACATAACGAAATTACATAATGAAATAAATTTAACGAATAAATCTTTAACGATATGCTAAAAAGCATATCCTTCTCTATAAACACCAAAATCTATACCCAACCAACGTAAATCTTCTCGGTTTGTATATACACCTCAAAGGTTACGAGATATAGGGTCCGAACTAATTGATACATAAGTTTTAACATCTAAACAAGTTTAGTTTACAGTTGATTAAGTTAAAAGTTCTCTTTATGGAAGTCAAATTTGGTAGGAGTCTTGTGGGTGAAATCCGCAGCAAGTTGTTTCAACTCTGGGACTAGTGCTGGTGCTCCACAATAGAATACCCCTGCATTATTTTAAAACTTTGATGTTAGAAACCGGTATGTACAAATGTGAGATAACTAGCAGTATACCCGAGCAATGCAAAACAATGGACAGCATAACTTTTATAAGCCATATAACTGTGTGGCAGAAGTTGGAGAAACTCACCTACACGTTGACCACTATGAGTAACAGCAATGCGCTTGTAAACACTACGCCAATTGGGCTTTGCAAAATGTGACTTGACACGAGTACCCGAAACCACATCAACACCGGTCTTAGCATGGTTTAACGACTGAAGCATAGTGATCAAAGCGGACCGAGCATCACCCTCTTCATAGACGCTTGTGCAATAATTATGCATCTCAATTACATTATCATGATCTGTTTCCGCAACTTCATTCATGACACCTTTGAACCATTCGAATGATCCTTGTTCTCTTGTAACCCAATAAAAGTAAGCTCGTGTTGTCTTGAAAGCACCTTTCTTTGATAAAGGCGATGGTGGTGGCACTGAGCTGTTGACGCCATTTTCTAAGGCTTCGTCTTCCTCTTGTTTGGTTTTCATGTTATTAACAATGTCCTTGAGTATACTAATCATAGGGGTTGCTCCGATCCCTAACCCAACTAGTAATACAACATCGTATTTTTTGTAGTCTTGTGCTGGTGCTCCATATGGACCGTCAATTAGGACTCTAGGGAAACTGTTGACAAATTTTTTCAAAAAAGTTAGGAAACTTGTTGATTTTAGAAGTTAGAGGGTGTTTGGGAATGCTTACTTAAGTGTTCATCTGCTGTTTTTTTAGCATATAAACGGTTTTAGTGTGACAAGAAGGCTTACTTGAGGTTGTCTCCTTGGTTATCGGCTCTTAGGAGTCCACTTTTGCCGTTAGCAGGAGGCAGACATACCTGAAAATGATAAAATCGAGTTAGCTCATATAATGATATTATATATACCAGCTTACGAGATGATGTGGCATATGCTTGTTTAGCCCATTGGACCCGTTCCTCAAACAGAAATTGTCCAATTCATATGTTAGTCAAAATATTCAGCTCTGGGTTTAGACCAAATAAAATGTACCTGAGAGAAGACGGTTTTTAGTTGCCTGGTCCAGTCACCGAGGGTTCGGATATGCACACTTAGGTAATCATCTCCAGGTGCAGAAGTTATGGAAAACGGATGCCTGAATAACAATCATTAAGTTAGTATATACAGTATTTTCATTGCAAAGAAAAAGTTTTCTTTTTGCACAAAACTCACCATTCAAATGGAGAAACAGCCTTGCAGTTAACAAACATATATTGCCCACTTTTGTACTTAAAGCCAGCAGGCTTTGACATGTGAAGCGCCAACACGTTTCCGGGGTAAACAGCAACCTTTAAACAGAATATAATGTCAGTAAAATACGACACAAAATAATCTAACGAGATCCAATCTATTTTAAGGCCATAATTATCATTACCTTCAATATACTAACTGGCTTGACAGTAGATCTTAGCGCCCTTGTCAATCTCTCACAGCATAAAGCAAGATTGAACACCGAAGTACATCCAAGTCCTAACGTTACAAAAAAAGTAAATTAAGTTTTTGATGGTTCCAAAGAATATTCACATAAGAAATCTTCATAATTACTACTCACTCGGTTTCTTGTACCACTCTTTCGTGAGGTAAAGTTTGATACCGTGTACAATGAGCATACCATAAACGATAATAAATAGATGATGGGTGTACCAAAAGGCATTAAACCCTGTAAGTTTCTTCAGAGGCTTGGGTAGGTTTAGTTTACCACGCCTTAGCCATGGGGTGGCTAACGTGAAAGCTATAGCCATTAGAACCACCATTGTGATCCCAGTCCAACCCTCAACTCCCCTAACAAACCACCAATAGGTAGTGGGTTGTTCTCCGAAATATTGTTCCATTGGCTCGTACTCCTCTTCAGTTGCAGCAAGAAGTCTAGGGAAATCACATGTTAAATGTGATATTGCGTGGAGTCCAACTCCAATTGTGATCCCGAATGCAATCACCTAGAAGCACAAGTAAAAGTTAAGCACAAAATATAAGCGAGTCAAAGCATGACATAAATATCACAGCACCAAAAGATGTAAATAATGTTTTGTCAAATGGTTCACTTGGTAGATTCATCATATAATATGCAAAAATTTAAAGGATAGAGATGCTTACTTTGTGAAAATTAAGATTATCGTCAAACGGAACCACAACACCAAGTTTGGTCTTGTTTCTAAGCCATGTGATGGTATTTCGACACACGGGTAACAAAATTAGAGCCATGTTAAACTTGAGTGTCTCTGCCCCACCTTTAGCAATACTAACACAAGCTCCCATTACATCATATGCGGCCCGGTTCTTGTATTGAATGTACTTATATGTAAACAAACCGGCGCAAATCCCAATCCAAAGGGCAAGCACCCAAATTCTTTGCCAGTTATCTTGTATAAAGTATTTCGTATAATCATACCCTCGTTCTATAAAGTTCCTATAGTTCTCATTTCTTAGATTTTTGCTCAACATCGTGCTTAGGGCTTTGCTATCGCCTCTCACCGATTGTGCCGGGGCTTGTAACAAAAGTGTCTCCAAGTTCTCAATCTGTTATTTAGAATGCTGTTTAGTTGAAGTAAAAACTAACAAACTACCGTTTGTTCTTAAGTTGAAAAGTTTAGACTAATAATGTGTACCATAATGTAACCGAGGTTATCGGGGTCCAATTCTTCCATGATCAACGCTGCATATTCATCTGCTTGTTTCTGAATGTTTGATAACTTATTTGCAGAAGCACTTAAACTAATAATCTCTCGAACTTCTTCTTCAGAGACACGTCCATCGGCATCTTTATCCACCCTATATTTTAAATATTTTGAATTAGTCCAAGTGTTCTCAAATATACAATACAAGTCAATCCAGCATAATGATTTGAAAAGCACCCATTGTAATAAAGTCAAAAATGAATTCTTAATAAATATTATAGATTCTCACATATCAAAGAAAGTTTGAAGCCTTGTATCAAAACTTTGATCTGAAATTTGGTCCCAAAACTCCTTCAATTGTGCCTTGTTGATCAAGTCACCCTTAATATTTCGCCTTCGGCTAAGTGCATCAAAGAGTTCCCCTGCAAACTCTTTTGAATCTTTGTTCATCCCTGCTCGAAATTTAAAACCATTAGCAAAAAAAAGTTAAAACACTCAATAAGCTATATCTACTACATGGTACTACAATTTATCATCAAGTTTACATAGTTCGTATTTCAAAAACAATTTGAAGCATTAAGCAATTATATCATGATCCAAAAAGTGAACATCAGCTTTTTCACCAAAAAGCACAATAAAAAGATAAGCAATTTACCTATGCATTCACCAAAAGACGCCCGGGGCAACAATCCGTTGGTCTCTTTAGTGAGTTCATCAAACCGCTTCTCCAGCGCGGCCCACGCGGCCGCGCTATTAGCTTTACTAATAAACTTCAACCCTTGCAAAGCATGAACAGCCCCGGACTTATTCCGGTCATACCGTCCCCCCACGGGCTTCCGCGAAAACGATGTCAACTTCCTTAACTCCTCGGAAACTTGCTTAATCCTCGACGAGGCATTTCGAACCAAAGAAGTACCCAAACTACCCCTCTTCTCCAACCCTCTAGCTAACAAAGTCAGCTCAGGATCCTCCATGTCACCACCACCTGCAGTTTTCACACTATGAACTGCCACTGAGTCATCACCAACATCCAACGTTATTTCGACATAATCCTCGTTGTTTCTTGATCTAGTACTTCCACTACTGCTGCCTACGTCATCGGGGATGTTAAACCTAGCACTTTTACGTGTACCTCGTTTGTTTAAGGGCCCACTAAAAGCTTTCCTGTCAGCACCATACACTTCTGTACTAGTTTCAGGCAATATTTCATGAGCATCACCCGTACCCATTTTTTGCATTTGCATTAAAAAAACAAGATCAACCCGCTAGAGCTTATAGAAAATTAGTACTACCCAGATAAAAATATCTCAAAAATATGCAACTTTTGAGTTTTTTTGTCAGATGGTCAAAGATAGTTTTTTGTGTGTTTTGAAAATTTCAAGATTGAACCAGTTGAGTTTAGACAATTTAATGAGTACCCAGAAAATGATATTTGAGATTTATGTAAGATTTGAGTCTTGATGAGGTTTTATATAGAGGTTATATATAGGGGTGTGTGAAATTATGGGGTGATTTAAAGAGGTAATAAATAGAATGATTGGAAGGTTTAGGTGGATTTGGAGTTGTTGAAATGAGTCTTAAAAAGACAGCTTCTGTTTATGTTCAATGAGAAGAAGGTTCATGGATATTGGGGGGTTTTGTGGGTGTGAAGATAAATAGAATGAGTCAACTGTGTCGACTAGTATTTGATTATGTCAAGTTGACACGTTTTTAACATTTTGGTCATATTAACGTACTGTTACTATATATATTGGGATTGTGAACATCAAGTCAGAGAAAATTACTGTTTATCGACAAGATTTTCTATTATGGTTTTTTTTTTAAAAATTTTCTAATATGGGCACGCTTAATTTCTCAACTGCTTAACTCTACACAATGTTTGTCACGTGGCAGTTTGCAAGTACATTTTATTTTAAGTTAGATACAGGCATGGCCCACAATTATGGCTCACAATACTCAACTACTACTTTGTATTATCTCTCACCAATTGCTCAACCGACGGCTGCTCAACCCACAAGTGCTCAACCGGCGGCTGCCTACTTTTTACTTTTTGCTAAGAATGTTAAATGTCCAAAATACCCTTATAACTTTTTTTCTTTTTTTTTCTTGTTTATCTTCTCAAATCCACCCGGCCAATAATCATTTCTTCATTTAATTGATAAGGAATTTCAATGGTCCGTTGTTGAATGTGATCACTAGCAAAAAAATGTAAATCACGTATTGTTAAAAGTCTTTGTTTTAATTGCTCATAGTGTGGGTTTTTCCAAGGTGTACATGACAAAACATATATTAATAGCGCATGTAGGTTTATGAAAGTATATGATTGATATTAACACGAGTCATTGTTATACTTGAAAGCATGTGGGTTTTTCCAATAATTGCTCATAGCTTTTCACTATTCCTAAAGTATCCATGTGTTAGGCTGAATGAAATAATAGTGGAGCAGCAGCTTCCGGCGGCGAGCAGGAGACGTAGCGCGGCTCGTCGTGTTTTGTCTTTCCAAAAATACCTTAGGCTCAATGTTCTTAGGCTGTCGTTCAGCACTTTTTGCTGATGGTGAACATCAACATGATGAGATTCGACCTTTTGGACAAATTCTTGATTCATTTATTTCTTCTTTTCTATCTTCTGCTCCAAATGCTTTTCAAAAAGCTGAATGTGTTTTGACCTTTGTGGGTGAAGCTCACCGGAGAAGAGTTTTAAAAATGGGTGGGTACCATACTGAGTATCTCAGGATGTTGAATGAGCTATAGGATCTAAAAATGAGTGGGTACCATACTGAGTATCTCAGGATGTATCCAAATATTATATTTATTAAATCTATCCTTGTTTATTGTTATCTTCCTTTTATTATTATGCCAAGCTTTGGATCTGAGAAACAAGGAAGAAAGAGGAAAAAAAATATAAATTATAAGGGTATTTTAGACATTAAACATTATTGGCAAAAAGTAAAAAAGTAAGTAGCCGTCAGTCGAGCATTTGTGGGTTGAGCAACCATCAGTTAAGCACTTAGAAAGAGATACGACAAAGTAGTTGTTGAGTATTATGGGCCATAATCGTGGGTCATACCTGCATCTAACCTAAAGTAAAATATACTTGCAAACTGCCACGTGACAAATATTGGGTGGAATTGAGCAGTTGATAAGTTAAGCGTGACCATATTGGAAAGATTTCAAAAAAGTGACCATAATAGGGAACAAGAAAAAGATCTTATCCCTAAATAGTAATTTTCACGTAGTTAAAACTTAAAAATATTGATTAGATTTTTAATGTATAGATTATTCGGATCTTCGGAGAGAATAATGTTTTGGATCGTATGTACATGGTTTAACCAGATATTTTGGTGACATGATCTCAACTATTTTGGTGACAATCTTCAAAAATGTATATCTAACTCTGGGCTGTTTTTAAAAGAGTGCAAAAGGTGCGATTGTATACGGTCGTTGCTTCACGAATGCCACCAAATTTCATACACTTCTATTATATACATACACAATATATGCAACTCGAGTTTAATTAATTCACGTACTACTCATACATATGTATATTAAGTGTGTGTTCAAAGACTTCTTTATGGTAATGGCACGGGGCCTCTCAAATTCACGAGACAGCCCTGGTCTAGCTAGTGAGGGTTTGATATGATATCCGATGCGGAAATATCATGATCTCAACTACATTATTAGACAACTTAAGTGATGATTTAATTATAAGAGCACCTACCTGGTGCCATGTGCTATGGGTTTAATGCCATCCGAAAAAGCGAGCCTTATCGTGAGACCAACATTGCGGGTGGCGTCATAGTCTCTGGCGTCGTAGTGACCTGCACGCGGTAAGGTTTTTATATTTATTCTATTTTCACTTCTTTTCAACATTATATAACAGGCAAAATATAAAAATATGAACGTTGGGTCTTAATAACAGCCATTTTTTAGTAAAAATACACATCTTTTCTAATTTTTTGCCCTTTAAAGTTTAAAAGTTCTAAAAATACCCCACTAATTTTCTACTCTTTACACACAATTCTACATTCATTTTTTATGGTTCACCGTCATTTGGTGACATTCTTGCCGATATAGCTTCGGAAGCGCAATGGCCTATGTTTGTCAAAACGTATTCCATTGCAAGAGATGAAAAAACAATGAAGTTTAAAATAATTCAAGAAAGTGCAAGAAAATATATTGAGCGAACTTTTAGAGTCCTACAAAGTCGTTGGGTAATTTTACAACAATGCATACGTGCTTACCAAGTCAACATGCTTCGAAGAATCATGTATTATTGCATCATATTACATAACATGATATTTTACGTTTCTCCACAACTGGGTATCCAGCGTACTTGGGTCGAACGATACGAGATACATCGAAGGAAAAACAAAGAACTTCGGGATAGAAAAGTGTAATAATCCGTATTTTCACGTCATTTTACGTCAATAAATATTCAACTATTTATTTTAAACTTTTGTGCGTTTACTTTTAATCTTCAACGTTTAGTTAAATCGCGTAAACTAAAAATCATCATTCAACGTAAACCGTCATCAAACAAGTAAAAGTTTACGTCAAGCAGACGTCATATAATTATTACGAGGATATTTTATAACTTTTCATAATTTATTTTTATCGGTTACTGTTGGGAATTATTCATTCCTGACTTAGTACCGCTAGTTATATGACTTAGTACCGCTAGTTGTAATTAGTACTGACAGTACAAAGTGTTAAGTACTGATCAGTTAGTTAGTACCGTTAGTATAAAATAGTTAGTACCGTTTATGAGATATGCATGAGATATCTTAGGAAAGGATATGCATGATCTTTGTACGCGTTTTGTAAAGCCCATTAGGGTTTCCTTAGTCTATAAAAGGAACCCTAGGCATAGTTAGTAGATATAGTTCTACACAGATCATAAAGATCAAATAGTAATCATAGTTTGTAATCTATAACCTAGGCAGATTCAAGGTTTAATATAAAAGTTCTTTTGTGATATTCAATATTGTTCTTCTTAGCATTATTGATTAGATTCCGCATAATCAATAGTGTTTACTCAGTGTTTCATTATTGTTGCTTTAGAATTATCTAAAGGAGCAAACTCTTTGCAAGCTGAAGGTTAAGATCTATTCAGTAAAATGATCCAACAAGTGGTATCAGAGCTTGTGTGGAAACTCTAAATAAGAAGAACTCAATTGTAAGATGGCAGAACAAGACATTCCTCCACCCACAATCACTGCAATGAAGATCCCTATCATCAGGAAGGGAGAGTACGATATTTGGAGCATGAGAATGCGACAATATATCTGTCATACAGACCATAACCTATGGGATGTTATTGTCAATGGAGATCTAGAAGAAGAGCATGCACCAACTGGAGAAACATCTGCTCCTCCTGCTCCTAAGATTGCCAAACAACTGGCTGCTAGAAGGATTCAGGAAAGAGTTAAAAGCATCTTGCTTTTAGCAATACTTGATGAATACCTCCTCAAGTTTCACAATGTTGCAGATGCTAAATCACTCTGAGAGGCAATCAAATCGAGGGTTGGTGGTAATATAGAATCCAAGAAGATGCAGAAAAATATTCTAAAACATCAGTTTGAAAATTTTTCTACTGCATCAAATGAAAGCTTGGACAAAGCTTATGATAGGTTCCAAAAACTGATAAGTCAATTGGAGGTTCATGGTGCTCCAATATCAAAGGAAGATATCAACCAGAAGTTCCTTAGAAGTCTTTCTTCTTTATAGAATCAGATTGCCCTCATCATGAGAAATAAGCCAGACATTGATGAGATTGATATTGATGACCTTTACAACAATCTTAGGGTTTATGGAGATGAGTTGAAAAGGTCTTCAGGTTCTAACTCTGCTTCTAAGAATTTGGCTTTTCTCTCCTCTAAGAATACTAGTAGTACTAATGAAGTTAGTACTGCCAATGGAAATTTTGGGGTTAGTATTGCTGGTGGAATTAATCAAGTTCCATCTACTCCGTGTGCTCATGATGTAGCTTACTCTTTCCTTGCACAACCAACAACCAGCCCTCAACTTGAGAATGAGGATTTTCAGCAGATGGATGGAGATGACTTAGAGGAATTGGATCTTCGATGGCAGGTGGCTATGTTGACTGTCAGAGTAAAGAAGTTCATTCAGAGGATAGGAAGGAACTTGGACTTCAAATAAAAATGACATGTTTCTCTTGATAAGTCAAAGATTGAGTGCTACAACTGTCACATAAAAGGGCACTTTGCTAGAGAATGCAGATCTGGAATCTGGAAGGAATCAAGGGAAAAGATCTTATGGTGACAATGGCAGTAGAGGCAATTGCACCAACAAATGAATTTCATCACAGGAACTGGATTTGCCTCAATATGGTCTAAAGAGGATATGGACTGGGAGTTAATGATTTTGAAAATTAGAACAGTCAACTATGGTTTAATGGCAATCTCTTTTTCAAGCTCATCAAGTTCTTCTGATAATGAGGTACAAAACTGTTCTAAACAATGTCTTGAATCTTTTAAAATTCTTACAAAAAGAATTTGATAGTGAAAGAGAAACATAGCTAGAGCCAGACAGGAAATTCAGGGTTTTGGTAGCTTAGAATCTCTAGAATCTAGAATTCTAGACATGAAAATAATTAACAGGTTTGGGGAGGAAAAATATGAGTTTTAAACTATGAGCTTAAGTGTAGGAAATAAAATTAAACAACATTAAAACCGAGTTAGAAAAAGTTGTTAAGGAAATAGATGAGTTTAAACTTAAGATAGAAAAATGGAAAGAATCATCCAAGAATCTAGATGAATTACTCAACAATCAAATGAGTGCTAGAGATAAAACTAGTTTAGGATATGGCATACAATTAAATGAAATGAGTAACAATTCTGAAACTGATAGTGAGATTAGTTTGAGTGTTTTTTATGTCAGATCTAGTAATGAAGAGTCCACACCAGCTAATGATAGGTCTTTCCAAAGAAGATTGTTATTATGTTTTCCCTCCGTTATCAGGGACCTCTTATAATCCCTAAGAGCTAACATATCTTTGCAGTTTAGATGAATATGCCCATTAGGAGAAGATAATTGAGTAAAAACAACTGATCTTAATACTAAAACATGAAAGACTGTAGTAAAACAAATGAAGCAATACTCAAAAAACCTAAGACAGTCTATGAATAAGATTAACAGAAGATAAAGTTATCATTGAGGATTGGAACTTAGATGATGAGGATGATGTGTTTGAAGTGCAAACAGTTAGTCCTGTTAAGACTAATGAGACTCAAACAGTTCAAACTAGAGTTGATAAAATTGGTCAAACTTCTCATAAACAAGGAATTAGTTTTAAGAAAATAAACGCTGCTTTGTTTGTTTAAACGTACTGCCATTTTGTTCAAAAGATTGTGGATTTTCTATGACAAACAGAGTCCAAGAACTAGTGAAAACTGTAGGCGCAATAATGGCCAAGGGTGGTCTAAACCAGTATGGGATCATACTTAAAAAGTGTTAACATAAAAATTTTTCAAAATCTTAATTATAGAACAGACTTTTCTTGTCCATCAGGAGTTCTAAAAATAGAACATGTTTTGATTTATTTGTTAAGCAAAATGAGAAAAGAGCAGTTCACAAAGTTAGTACTGTTAGGCCAGTTAGAACTGCTAGGCCAGTTAGTACTGCTAGACCTGTTAGTACTGTTAGACCATTTGCCCCAAAAATAACACAAACTAGTGATGCTATTAGACCAATTTACCCTAATGAATGGATAATGTAAGGACCAAGAGGCTAATTATTAACTTTAAGAGGTTCTATCATTACACAAATACCTGCTTTTAGACCCAAAGACTTTAAAACAAGATGTTTAAAAACCTATTGGGTTCAAAATATGACTACTGCTGGGACAAGAGCAGTAGTTAATACTGGTAAGGGTAAGATAGATACTGACCTTAAAAATTCAATGTGGGTTTGGAGGCCTAATGGAAATTACTTGGATCATGTGTCCAAAGACAGTGGATCTTTCATGCTCATAGAAGGTTGAGTTGTTGCACCCAAAAAGGGATTTCCATGTATGTAATGGCTTTGGATCCCTAAGGAGATACTAATTATCTTACTTTTCTGTTGAGCAGGCAATCCAGAGATCTAGTTGCAGGTTCATGCAGTGTTTTGGGATAGTGGTTGCTCTAGCCATATGATTGGCAAGACAAAAGTTATCTTTCAGACTATGAAGATTACAATGAGAGGCTTTGTGGCCTTTTGGAAGTGATCCAAATGAGGTAAAAATAATAGGTAAAAGTAAAATCAGAAACGACTATTTTTGACTTTGATGATGTTTACTTTGTTGATGAATTTATGTTTACTTTTCTCTGTCTCAACAATATATGTGACAAGAAAAAATAGTGTCCTTTTTACTAAGATATAAATGCTTATCTGTCTCCTAGCTTTAAGCTTCTTGATGAAAGTCAAGTTGTACTTAGAGCTCCTAGAAAGGATGATGTGTATAGCTTGGACTTAAAGAACATTATTCCCTCTAGAGGTATAACTTGTTTATATGCAAATGCAACAGCAAATGAGTCTAAATTATGGCACAAGAGATTAGGTCATGTGAATTCAAAAAATATAAAACAAACTTGTTAAAGTCACCTAGTAGAGGTTTTACCTTCAAAAAGTTTGTTTGTGAATGACCACACTTGTGTTCGTCTGCCAGAAGGGTAAGCAAACTTAAGGCCTTGTTAAGGCCAAGTTAGAAAGACATCATCAGAATGCCACCTAGAATGATTCATTTTGGACTTATTTGACCTTTTCACTGTAGAAAGTATTTAACAAGAAAAGGTACTACTTGGTTTTGCGTGATGAATGATTTCACCAGATTTAGTTGGGTATTTTTTCTTAGTACCTAGGTTGAAACATCTGAATATCCTTTATAAAATTTATCATAGGCCTTAGAGACCAATTGAATCAAAATGTTAAAATTCATGAGATTGTGATATGGTGACAGAGTATAAGACCATGCTATGAATGAATTCGTGCTAAGAAGGAATAAAAGGGGTTTAGTGTGGCTAGAAATCCATAGTAGAATGGTGTTGCAGATAAGGAAAACAAGGGACCCTAATTGAGGAGCTAGACTATGTTAGCAGAATCACTTTTACTATCTAATTATTGGGCAGAGCAGTAAACTGCCTGCTTTGTACTAAAATTGGGTATAGTGACCAAACCTAAAAATAGGACACATTTATGAACTATTAATAGAGTAACTCACTAGTATTAGTTTTTTGAGACCTTTGGGTGCCCTTGACCATTTTAAAACACCTTAGGGATTCCTTGGGAAATTTGATGAGGAACTTGATGAAGGTTATTTGCTGGATACTCCTACCTCTTGTAATGCTTTTAGAGTATACAACAAAAGGGGACCAAAAGGGTTTAGAAGAGAATCATCACATCAATTTCTGAGATCACAAAATGTGTCAGGAGCACTGGTCCAAATTCAGATGTTTGATCTTGAATTTTCTCACTCAACTACAATGAAACTTATATTCTGTTAGTGTAGAAAATAAGGTTATTGATTGGATGCAGGTTCACAAGATTCTTTTTATGTGCTGGTTCCATCAGGGAATAGATTAAGGACATACTCAGGAATTGCATACGCTTCCACTACAAACTCATAGGATAAGGATTCTAGTATGAAGATGTTGCTTCCAGCTGCAAATTGGAAAAACTTCTAAAAGTTCTCCTAAAAGACAATGATGTATAAGAATCAGAAAGATGATAGGAACGGACTACATCAGATTGACAGAAGATGACAAGTCTTGTATGATGACTTAAGAGATGATTTGTTCAAGAACGTGGTTGCTAAAGCTCTGGATGGGCCACAAGTCAAGCTTTTGGAGAAGAAAAGAGAATATTGCAATCTCAAATGAGGGCAGTCTGGGCTACCAGTACTAATACTTAAGTACTTGTTTAGTCATATCTTAGGTACAGAATATCCACTCATATGTTAGTGCTGCTAGTACTCCCACAGGTGCAAATGCTGGTGAATCATCTTTTGTCTATCTTGGAGGACAAATACCTATTGATGCATCTACTCTCCCTAATGCTGATCTACCCACTGATCCAAATATGCCTGACTTAGAAGATGTTTCAAATGCATTTCCAAATGATGGCATATTCAGTGGGTGTCCTTTGATGATGATGTTGTGGGTGCAAGAGGCTGATTTTAACAATATGGTTTACACCATTTGATGTAGTCCTATTTCACACTCAGAGTTCACAAGGATCACCTAAAGGTCAAATTCTAGGGAGATCCTAATTCAAGCAGTTCAAAACAAGGAGGAAGTCTAAAAGGCTTCTTCAATACAACAAGCTTTGGTAAGCTACATCTATAATCAGAACAGAACAAATCATAAAGACCATTAGAACTATATGTTCGCATGTTTTCTCTCCCAAGAAGAACCCTAAGAAATTATCCAAGCCTTACAAGATAAAAGCTGGGTTAAAGCAATGCAAGAGGAATTGTTAGTTCAAATTACAGAAGGTTTGGGTACTTGTTGATTTGCCATATGGGAAAAAGGTAATTGGCACAAAGTGGGTCTTCAGGAATAAGAGAGATGAGAGAAGTATGGTGTGAAAACAAAGCAGGAGTGTAGCACAGGGTTTATACAGGAGGAAGGTATAGATTATGATGAGGTTTTTGCACCAAGTTGCCAAGATAGAGGCAATTAGGTTTATTTTAGGCCTTTGCATCATACATGGATTTTACTGTCTACCAAATGGATGTTAAAAGTACAATTTCTCTATGGCGACTATTGAACGAGGAGGTATATGTCCATCAAACTCCAGGTTTGTGATCTTGCTCATCCAAATACAAATTCACTATAGGTGATTAAAGCCTTTTATGGTCTTCATCAAGCCCCTAGAGCTTGTATGAGACACTTTCTTTTTTCTGATGGAAAATGGTTTTTGGAGAGGTTTACCATAGACAAACATTGTTTATCAAGAGAAAAAGATGTGAATTTTGTAGTCCAAGGTGTATTGTGTGATGACATTATTTTTGGTTCGACACAAGAAGTCTATGTGTTATACAAAGTTGAGATTGTATGCACAACAAAAGATTCCAAATGAGCTCCATAGGAGATACTCACTTTCTTTTTGGACTTTCAAGTGAAGCAACAACTGATGGAATCTATATTAGTCAAGACAATAGTATTGTAGATGACATATTAAAGAAGTTTGATTTTTGTTCTATCAGGAATTGCTACTACTCTATTGAGTTAATAAACCACTGGTCAAGGATTGAAGATGGTGTAGATGTAGTTGTACATGGTCTACAGGTCTATGTTGGCTCGATTAATATTTTTAACTGCATCAAGGCCAGACATCTTGTTGTTGTGGGCTGTGCCTGTGCTTGATTTCAAAGTCTCTCCAAAGCCTCCACACTTAAATGCAGTTAAAAGGATTTTTAAGGCACCTTAAACTTCAACCCAAATAGGTTTTTGGATATTTTAGGGATTCCCATTTGAACTTGAAGCTTAATCGATAGTGACTATGGAGGATCCAGTCTTAACAGAAAATCAACAACAGGTGGTTGTCAAATTTCTTGTAGAAAGAATTGATATCTTGGCAATGGCAAGAATACGCAGACTAATGTGGCAAATTCTACTACTAAGGCAGGAATATGTTGCAGATGCTAACTGTTGTGGGAAAGTATTATGGGATATGATTTAGATGTGGATTATGGTTTCAATTTCTTGAACACAAAATCCATATGATAATGAGAGCACTATAAGTGTTATCAAGAATCCTGTTGCTCATTCTAGGACTAAGCATATCGAAATTCGATTTCATTTTATAAGAGATTGCTATGAGAAAAGACTGATAGAAGTTATCAAGATTCACACTGATCATAATGTTACAGACCTTCTAACCAAAGGATTTATGTCACAAGATTTAACTTTTGGTGGTTAGCATTGGATTATTGAATCTATAGCTACAATTGAGGGGAGGCAAGATGATTTGGTTGAACAGTTTTGGATGTCTGCTAAATATAAAATAATCAACAGTGTTTCTGGTAATATTTACTTGCCAAAGTAGCTGGCAAGCCTGTAACTATCTCAGAGGCATCAATAAGAAGTGATCTTCTTTTTGATGATGCTGATGGGATAGATTCTATGCATAATCAGGCTATATTTGATGCTATTCAGCTAATGGGGTATGAGGGGGACCTAACTGTTTTAACTTTTAACAAAGCCCTGTTTTCACCCTAGTGGAGATTTCTTTTTCATACTATGAATCACTGCATTAGTTCTAAAAGTACTTCTTGGGATCAAATCCTACTAATATTGCCACGACAGTGATTTACTTAGCCACTAATTAGAAATATAATTTTTCTAAATTAATTTTTGATGGTATGATGAGACACTTGGATGCAAAGAAAAAGTTTGTTATGTATCCAAGATTTATTTCAGTCTTTTTGGATAAACAGCTAAAGAATGTGCATGTGCCTTTAGACCACTTCCCTATTAATGCTTTGACTAGTAAAGTTTTCTCTTTTATGGTTAAAAAGGGAAAACATTTTTCAGGGAATGTCACACCTTTGTTTGAATCTATGTTGGTTCAACCAACTGAGGATGAGGGTGAAGCTTCAGAAAGACAATCTGAACCTCAACCCACACCCTCTCATCCTCACTCAAATGCAGACCAATATGAGACACAGCCTAACCTATCTCCCAGACCTTCACCTACTATTACTGATTCCATTCCCAGAGTGGTTCTGTGGGAATCATAGAGGTCAGTCATCCAGTGATAGATCCCTATCAGGAAATGAGGATGGCCTGACACTCTAAAGTGTATATGATCTTTGTATGTCTTTATGTAAACAGGTCACAGATCAAGCCAAAGAAATTAAACACTTGAAGGCACAGATCAAGAAGCTTAAGAAGAAAGCCAAACCTGTTATCACACATCACAAAGCTAGGATGAAGAGTGTATCCATGAAGCAAAGATTGGCAGGAAAGAAATCATTGAAGACAAAGTGGATGCAAAAGGAGTCTGTATCCAAACAGGGGTTGGCAACCCTGCCAAAGCTAAACCTCAGTGCATATGATCACTGCTTTTGATATGATGATAGTGTGGTTGATTAGCAATAGCTACTAGAGTTCCTGAGGAATGCTCACGATGAGGGATGGACAAGCTTTAGTGGTGCTTGAAGAGAAGGAAAGTACACATAGGGAGTAGTACTGAAGTAGAAGTTTCAGTACCCCGGGGTCAAGCCAATTGAATGTACCGACAGTCAAAAGTTATTGTACTGACACGCCTGAAGTTAGTACCGCTATAGCCATAAGAAGGTGAAGTTAGTATGACAAGCTTGATGAAGGTACTGCTGAGCCAAAAGATGGAACTTCAGATGAAAGTACTGCTCCTACAACTGTTTTCAGAGATGATGAGACCATTGCTGAGTTTTTGGTATCTATGAGCCAAAATAAGGCTAAACAAAAAGGTGTTGAGATCAAAGATGCTGAAGATTCAGATAGACGCAAGGCTGCCTACCGCCCTTGCTACATCAACAATGAATCAGTACCCTTACATGAGCCTCTTCCTATAAATTGATCCTAAAGACAAAGGCAAGAAAGTACTTGATGAAGAAGCTGAGTCAGATGCTGAGTTAGAGGGAGTTGATAAAGCTGAAAGAAAGTTTTAATCAGCTTGCTAAGGATGAAGAATTGCTTGAAAGGTGACTAGAGGATTGGGATGGAGAAGAGGACGATGAAAAGTTAGCTAAGGAAGAAGCTAACAAGGTGCTCTAATACAAGATTTTGATGATATTTAGGCTAGAATGAAAGCTGTTAGTCTTCTAGCCTGCATAGGCTACAGAGGGAAGAAAGAGTAACGTTTTTTCAGAGAAAGAGGAGTCTAAATTTTCTTTATGATACTATTTGCTGCTCAAAGGTGGTTCATTGATCAACAAAGAGCTGCTTTACAATCAGAAGCAGACCACCAACAAGAACTCAGCTAAGAAACCAAATGATGACCTATGTGAAGCATGTAGGAGGAAAGAAGCATGCTGATTTAAAGAACAAGAACTTTGAAGAAATACAAGTTCTATATAAAAAGGTTAAAAGGTCTGATAAAGATTTTATTGCTATTGGTTCTGCTGAGGATGAGAGACAGATTAAGGAGATGAATGAAGAATCTAAAGACCCTAAAAGAGAGGGTTGTCAATGAAAACTCTAGGGAGAGACACGCATAAAAGGTACCTGCTAACAAGGAAGTGACAGAGCATGTACAAGAAAAGAAAGATGTGGTCTGTGAAGATGATTGCTAGGAAAAAGGCCCAAGACCACAGCCAGATGATGGAACAATGATATATGAACACAAAAAATTGTCTTATGGATTTGCTAACATTTGAAAGTACCATAGATGTGAGATTATGGAGACAATAATCTTTTGTTTCAGTGCACAAGGTTTCATCACTAGATGGGGATTACCTTGTTGTAGTACAGAGTTAATGGGCACTTCAGGGCATTTTAATATTAAGAAGGTATACAATATTTTTTCTAGACAGGATTTGTTTTATTTATATGAATTTGGTGTGGATAGCTGGGTACTACAGAAATCACACCAGAAGGTATTGAGTTGATTCTTTGGGGAGACTTGAAGATTATGATGGAATCCTCAATAGGGAACTTCTTAACCCCAAGAGCTGACATATCTTTTGTTGGGTTAGATGAATATGTCATAAGGAATAAAATCATTGAATCAAAAACATCTGACCTTAATACTAAAACAAGTAAGACTACAGGCCAAACAAATGATGCAAATACTGTAAAGCCTAAATTAACATAGATAGAGTTATCATTGAGGATTGGACCTCAGATGATGAGGAAGAAGTGTCTGAAGTGCAAACAATTAGACCTGAGACTCAAACAGTTAAGACTAGAGATGATAAAAGTGGTCAAAATTCTAAGAAACAAGGAATTGGTTTTAGGAAAGTAAAAGCTTGTTTTGTTTGTAAAAGTACTGACCATTTGATCATAGACTGTAATTTCCATGACAAAAATAGTCAAGAGCCTAAGCTGAAAAATATGGTTAATAATGGTCAAAGGGAGGGCAAACCAGTATGAGATAATACCAAAAGGGTTAATCATCAAAACTTTTCAAAACATCCACATTTAAGTAAGATCTTTGTCCCATCAAGAGTACTAACAAGAACAGGATTTGTTAGTACTGCTAAGCCTGTTAGTACTGTTAGACCAAGTATTAGTACTGATAGGCCAAGTATTAATACTGCTAGGCCTGTTAGTACTGCTAGGCCAAGTATTAATACTGTTAGGCCTGTTAATACTACTAGTACAAGTATTAGTACTGCCAGGCCTATTTATGCTTCTAGACCCATGTACCCAAGAATGGACAATGTAAGACCAAGAGGGTCATGTTCACCTATCAAGAGGTCTTACTACACAAAACTAGCATTTAGACCCAAAGACTTAAAACAAGATGTTAAAACTTTTAGGGTTAAAAATATGACTACTGCTGGGACAAGAGCAGTAGTTAATACTGGTAAGAGTGTTTGGATACATCTTCCTGGTTTACAAGATGTTTACACTAAAGAAACATGAAGTTAAACAAGTTCAACAATCATGTTTAGGGGAGGATTGTTGGGAATTATGCATTCCTGACTTAGTACCGTTAGTTATATTAGTTAGTACCACTAGTTGTAATTTGTACTGACAGTACAAAATGTTAGTACTGATCAGATAGTTAGTACTGTTTATGAGATATGCATGAGATATCTTAGGAAAAAACATGCATGATCTTTATATGCGTTTTGTAAATCCCATTAGGGTTTCCTTAGTCTATAAAAGAAACCCTAGGCATAGTTAGTAGATATAGTTCTACACATATCAATAGAGATCTATTAGCAATCATAGTCGTTGTAATCTGTAACCTAGGCAGATTCAAGTGATAATATAAAGTTCTTTTGTGATTCTTAATATTGTTCTTCTAAGCATTATTGATTAGTTTCTGCATAATCAATAGTGTTCAAATCAGTAAACGAACTATTCAGTAAATGATCTATTCAGTAAACGATCAAATTAGTATTGTTGCTTTAGAATTATCTAAGGGAACAAACCCTTTACAAGATAAAGGTTAAGATATATTCAGTAAACGATCCAACAAGTGGTATCAGAGCTTGTGTGGAAACTCTGAATAAGAAGAACTCAATTGTAAGATGGCAGAACAAGACATTCCTCCACCCACTATCACAGCAATGAAAATCCCTATCATCGGGAAGGGAGAATATGATATTTAGAGCATGAGAATGCGACAATATATCAGTCACACTGACCATAACCTCTAGGATGTTATTGTCAATGGAGATCTAGAGGAAGATCCTGCACCAACTGGATAAACATCTGCTCCTCCTGCTCCTAAGACTACCAAACAACTGGCTGCCAAAAGAAATCAGGAAAGAGTTAAGAGCATCTT